>CALNHX010002858.1:0-165777 GCA_940337035.1 Agriotes lineatus
GGCGAGGCAGTAAAGGCCCTAACGGACGTGTATTGTACAATAGTTTTTGTAATACATACATACAATTTGGTCATTCCTATCTTTTTTAATTTATTTTCATCAAAACGCTAGATTTGTGTAATAACGTTTTAGAATGATTGAGAGTGCGTAGGACGTTGCAACTGTTGTTTATAAATATCATTTATTTCTAATTTTGTGTATGGCTGTAAGCATCGACATTATGTCGATGGCTGTAAGCAGGTGACAAACGTCACTTTGACGTTTGGCACACAATTTAGCAGGCCGTGGTCTTTACGGATACTTTTTACGGCCGGGCCGTAAAGAGGTTGCTTACGTAGTAGTAAATTGTCCTTAAAGAAATATTTAACAAGTAGGTATTACAAAAAAACTTTATCACAATTTGTAGAAAAAAAGGTGGTACAAAATTAGCCGAATTTTAATACCGAATTTTAATTTTTAGTTTCAGTTTTTCAGTTTTCTCGAAAACAACTCCACTCAGCGATTCCAAACAAGAGTACCATTTTATGTAAAAAAGTGTAATTTTCTATATAATGTAACCAGAATTGACCAAAATTTTGACTATAAGAAGTTATGACAGAAAACATTCCCCCATCCTTGTATAAACTACCCCTTTTGAACTTTATACCAACTTTTTTCACTGTCATTTAATTTCGAATAAAAAATCGCGTAGATTAACCAAACTACACCAAATTTGCTTTATCTGTACTATTTTAATTAAATAAAATCCGTGTTTTTTTATTGCTATAATCAGGGCTATATCGCTCCCTTATGACGCATTTCGGGACCTATGTTTATATAAACATTTTTTCATAAAATGAAATCTACTTTCCGTTGCCAAAGTTTGTAAAGAGGCTAGTGAATCATCCGTATAATCCATTCAGAAAACTCCCGTGACGAAAATGTCACTATCAGTTGGTTAATATGAAAATCGCTAGTAGGGTGTTAGTAATTTTTACATTTTATATTGGCGCCATTTTTAATTTGAATTTCAAGTTTTTGTTTTTACTTCCTTTTACAATAAAGGAAGTATTGGATTCACCCCAAAAATTCGAAATTGAGTTTTCAACAGATCTTCACGTTTCAGAGTCCCCTGTACCCAAAAACATATTTTTTTTCATTGGTCTGTCTGTGTGTCTGTGAACAGAATATCTCAAAAACGAAAAGAGGTATGGGGTTCAAACTTCATATATAAGTTTTGTGTACTATGTAGATGCGACAGCAAGCTTTTGAAAAAAATCACATAACCGGAAGTAGGTGTTTACTCTTATGATTTTTCAGTTTTTTTCGATTTTTTCAAAAACGGTTCTAACGATTTTTTTCAAACTTTTCTTTTTAATTAAATTTTTGTATTGATGTGAGATAGGTGATTTTCCAGTTGAATACTTCTAAAATGAGTTTCTTTTGTTTTTTTCTATTTTTTTATTAACTCCTATTTTAAATGAAACACCCGGTATATTATTACATTTTTGAATTCAGATTAAAATTCTAGAGAAAATTTGTCTCTTCACCTAACGCTCTATTTTGTACCGTTTTTGTAGAATTTGTAATTTTTTAAAATTTTTGACAAATGCTTAAAAATTTAAAATCAAATTTTTGGCTAATTATAAGATCACTGTAAAAGGAAGTTGTGTGCGTGTATCACACCAGATTTTTTACTTTCACTTTGACATTTGAATTATTGAAGTACATTTTTATTAATTATCTTCTTATGTATTTTTACTTCCTTTTACTACCGGGTGACTATAAATGATTGAATTTTTTTTTCTTAGGTTGGCACTGTGTATGTTGGTGGCACTGAAGTCTATGTCAAATTCAATGTTTGCAGGTTAGGTTTTGCGTCATTCTATGTCAAAACTGACGCAAAACCTAACCTGCTAACCTCGCATTTGACATAGACTTACAGTTCCACCAACATAAACAGTGCCAACCTAAGAAAAAAAATTTCAATCATTTATTGTCACCCGGTATAAAGGAAGTATTGGATTCACCCCAAAAATTCGAAATTGAGTTTTCAACAGATCTTCACGTTTTAGAGTCCCCTGATCCCAAAAAACATATTTTTTTTCATTGGTCTGTCTGTCTGTCTGTCTGTCTGTGTGTGTGTCTGTCTGTGAACAGAATATCTCAAAAACGAAAAGAGGTGTGGGGTTGAAACTTCATATATAAGTTTTGTGTACTATGTAGATGAGACAGCAAGCTTTTGAAGAAAATCGCATAACCGAAAGTAGGTGTTTACTCTTGTGATTTTTCAGTTTTTTTCAATTTTTTCAAAAACGGCTCTAACGATTTGTTTTAAACTTTACATTTTTACTACATTTTTAATGTGTATTGATGTAAAATAGGTGATTTTCCAGTTGAATACTTCTAAAGTGGGTTTCTTTTGTTTTTTTTTTCTATTTTTTTTATTAACTCCTATTTTAAATAAAACACCCGGTATATTATTACATTTTTGAATTTACCTTAAAATTCTAGAGAAAATTTGTCTCTTCAACTAACGCTCTATTTTGTACCGTTTTTGTAGTATTTGTAGTTTTTGAAAATTTTGGCAAATGGCTAAAAATTAAAAATGAAATTTTTGACTAATTATAAGAACACTGTAAAAGGAAGTTGTGTGAGTGTATCACACCAGATTTTTTTAAATATAATGGATGAAATGAAACAAAAACAAAATCTACTTTCAGCTAGAGAAAAAGAAGCCGTATCACGGAACAACACTTACTTACTTCATAAGTGTTGTTCCGTGGCCGTATGTAAATATTGCTTATAACGACATGATTCGTCTTGGTTGCATAATATAATACAAGATTACTGACTATAGGCCAGTTGATAAGTCTTTTAAAATGGCTGTTAGCGGTAGTAATTCCGGACAAGCTGGAATAAATTTTAATCTGTTCTGTTGGGACTCAGAAAATATGTATTATTTTTGCACCCCTTGACAGGCCCGGATTTAACCGCTATGCTTAAAAAAAGGTCTAAATTTTTATATTCTTCCTAATATTAGTGAATATCTCGATTAGTATCAACTTTTGAGCAAAATACGTAGTTGTCAAAATTAAAGAAGAGTAAATTCTCTACAAAAAATGTTCTATGCATTTTTGTCATACATTTGCTTCTTTCGAATTCATAGGCGTCGAAACATATTTTTTTCGAGTATTTGCTTGTTACTTTCTTTTACGATAAAAGAAGTATTGGATTCGCCCCAAAAATTCGAAATTGAGTTTTCAACAGATCTTCACGTTTTAAAGTCCCCTGAACCCAAAAAACATGTTTTTGTTCATTGCGCTGTCTGTGTGTCTTTCTGTCTGTGTGTCTGTTTGTGAGCAGAATATCTCAAAACGAAAAGAGGTATGACGTTTAAACTTCATATATAAGTTTTGTGTACTATCTAGATGCGACAGCAAGCTTTTAAAGAAAATCGCGTAACCGGAAGTAGGTGTTTACTCTTGTGATTTTTCAGTTTTTGTTTTTGGATTTTTTCAAAAACGGCTCTAATGATTTTTTTCAAACTTTAGAATTTAATTAAATTTTTAATGTGTATTGATGTGAGCTAGGCAATTTTCCAGTCGAATACCTTTAAAATGGGTTCCTTTTGTTTTCTTTTCCAATTTTTTTTATTAACTCCTATTTTAAATAGAACACCCAGTATATTATTACATTCTTGAATTCAGCTTACAATTTTAGAGAAAATGTGTCTCTTGAACTAACGCTCTATTGTGTACGGTTTCTGTACAAATTGCAATTTTTGAAAATTTTTGACAAATGCTTGTATGTATGTATGTATGTATAATACTTGCGGTGTAGAAGCTGGTGCTTTATGTGCTTGCATCTGGCGGTACAATGCTCAACTTGCCAGGCAAGGGAAAGTCTCGGAGCAGGATGTATGCACCCCATAATATAAATTTGGATGATTCGATTAGGGACAACATTTTATTTCTGCATGCATTTAGTGGCTGCGATACTGTTTCCGCACTATACAGGCAGAAGAAAATAAAGTTCGTTAAACTTCTACAGAAAGAGAAAAACTTACAGAAGGCTGTTCAAATTTTCAAAGACCCAAACGCGTCCCCAGAGGAAATAGATAAAGTGGGAGAACAATTTCTTCTTCTTCTGTATGGATCAAAACACTGTGTATCATTGAACAGGTATAGATACCAGTGTTTCGTACAATCTATTAACAGAAGTTTACCAAATCCAGCATCATTACCACCAACCAAAGACGCAGCTCGCTTGCACTCGTTCCGTACTTACAACCAAATTCAGCTATGGTATGGAAACGAAAAATCACCTTTAGAGTGGGGATGGAGAAATTCAAAGAATGGATTAATGCCCATTCCATATACCTATTAACTTAATATTAAGTTAATAGGTATATGGCCCATTCCCACTGTACAAGACGCAGCTCCCCAAGAATTACTGAAACTAATTTCTTGTAAATGGGCCAAAGGTTGTAATGTATCTTGTAGCTGTCAAAAAGCAGGTTTTCATTGCTCAGTTATATGTGGTTTCTGTCAGGGCAAATCTTGTTTGAATACTGTGGACGTGATCGAAGTAGACGACGAAGACGACGACGAGGACTTGCATATCGATCTAGAACAATCAATAGAACATTCCCAAGATTATAAAGCAAATTCGGAACACGAGACAGATATTGTTAAAAGTCAAAGTTATATTGAACAACCACCAACATCAAAAAGGCAAAAAAAAATTGATGAGCAGTCAACTTCAAAAGAAACTTGAAGTTAGCAAAGTTGGAATAGTGGATTAGGCCTATTGGGGATACCACTTTAAAAAACACGCCGAGTACTCTACCTCTAGGTGGTGTGGAAGCGAGTACAAAGTAAGCGACATAATTTCTTTACATGAGTAATAGAAATCGTATATAGTACGAACAAGAATTTTTTGTCGCATCGAACGTCAATAATAATAAAAAAAAAATCTGGTGTGATGCACGCACACAACTTGCTTTCATAGTGATTTTATAATTAACCAAAATTTGATTTTTAATCTTTAACTTTGTATCCCGAATCCGGGGCAAGTTGAGCATTGTACCGCCAGAAGCAAGTACATAAAGCACCAGCCTCTACACCGCAAGGTAAAACGAGGTTATCGATTATACATACATACATACTACATACATTCAAGCATTTGTCAAAAATTTTCAAAAATTGCAATTTGTACAGAAACCATACAAAATAGAGCGTTAGTTCAAGAGACAAATTTTCTATAAAATTTTAAGCTGAATTCTAAAATGTAATAATATACTGGGTGTTCTATTTAAAATAGGAATTAATAAAAAAATTGGAAAAGAAAACAAAAGAAACCCATTTTAGAGGTATTCGACTGGAAAATTACCTTACTCACATCAATACACATTAAAAATTTAATAAAAACGAAAAGTTTGAAAAAATTGTTAGTCGTTTTTGAAAAAATCCAAAAAAACTGAAATACACAAAAGTAAACACCTACTTCCGGTTATGCGATTTTCTTCAAAAGCTTGCTGTCGCATCTAGATAGTACACAAAACTTATATATGAAGTTTAAACGTCATACCTCTTTTCGTTTTGAGATATTCTGCTCACAAACAGACACACAGACAGAAAGACACACAGACAGCGCAATGAACACAAACATGTTTTTTGGGTTCAGGGGACTTTAAAACGTGAAGATCTGTTGAAAACTCAATTTCGAATTTTTGGGGTGAATCCAATACTTCTTTTATCGTAAAAGAAAGTAACAAGCAAATACTCGAAAAAAAATATATTTCGACGCCTATGAATTCGAAACAAGCGAATGTATGACAAAAATGTATAGAACATTTTTTGTAGAGAATTTACTCTTCTTTAATTTTGATAACAACGTATTTTGCTCAAAAGTTGATAGTAATCGAGATATTCACTAATGTTAGGAAAAATATAAAAATTTAGACCGTTTTTTAAGCATAGCGGTTAAATCCGGGCCTGCCAAGGGGTGCAAAATTAATATATATTTTCTGAGTCCCAACAGAACAGATTAACATTTATTCCAGCTTGTCCGGAATTATTCCCACTAAAATGTACTTGTCGACTGGCCTACTAAAGTTATCAATAAATTATGTTTTTAAGTTTAGCAAAATAACAAATAATTTGTCATAATCTTACTTACTTACAATTTTGACGCTACTGACCGTTAAGTACAATTAGCTGAAATAGTAGGTACTTAATACTTATCAAGTACACTCAAAATTTTGCATTTGACACTGTAAAAATATCACGGGAGTTTCCTTGATGGATAATATATTACACGCCAAATAATCGCGAAATCAATGCAATTTTAAATCCCAGCATACCTAATTATACTCGTAATTAAAAAGCGTTTGACCGAATTAAACTAAATGACGTCATCAATATACTAGATGAAAAAGAGACACCAGAAACTCTTCTCAAATTAATGGAAAACATAAACATTCAAAACCTTACAAAAATCAAAGTAAATAATAACTTAATGGAATCAATCCCGATAACAACAGGCGTAACACAAGGTGACTCTCTAAGTCCGATGCTCTTCAATGTTATAATGAACAAAATACCTAATTGAAACTTTAAAAACAGCTAATGGTCGTGAAATGAGGAGAATAAGATAAATATCCTCTGCTATGCAAATGATGCTCTAATAATAATTGCTGAAGATGAGGACAACCTGCAAAGAGTGCCGCATATCTTCAATCAAACCTGTCAACAATACAATATGTTAATATCTATAGAGAAAACAAAATGTATGACGATCAGTGAAAAGACATTAAGATGCAAGTTGGAAATTAACGGAAATATTATAGAACAGGTAATAAATGTCAAAACTTACAAAATTTTAGTTGTGAAAATTGACATTTCGAAATTTAAAATTATAGTTTTGGAGATAAATTATGTCAATGAATTTAGAAAATACGTGTTATTTTACTAATGCATGATTTTTACTATTGAAATAATAAAAAATCAATAAGTCGTAACATGTTTAATATTTTAAAGTTTTAAAAATTAGAAAACCTTTCGCAAGTTATGGTTGCTTCATCAGTTGTTATAAAAATAGTTTGTTTAAAATTGAGATTACATATCTGAAAGGAATAAAATTAGATTAGCGAATACATTCACCTCAATAAAACCTGAAAACTTACATTACGATATTATAAAGTTGATTTAGACCATTGTGCAGAATTAATTACGACATCATTATTAATTATGATGTTTCTATTTTTTTTAAGTTAAAACAGAAATATTTATATATGAACATGTTGACATTTTTTATTTTTGATTGAAAATGCACCCCCAAAGGGGTTGAAAACTGAGCATTGAAAAATTCAATATAAAACTAAAACTCGGTTTAAGCATAGTAGTCTAAGAGCTGGTGACATTTTTTAGTAATCATTTAGTTATGGTTTATTTTTTGAGAGAATGTTGCTGAGGCATGTATAGCTTGTTCAGTACACATAAAAACACAAAGTGGCCTTAGATTTCCAAAATTTCATAGGTGTACATCCAGAATTCATCTTTGTCTAGGAATGTACTTACAAAACATTACTAAAACAAATAGGTTAAGAGTGTCACATTTACTTCCCATCTGTCATTAATGTTATAATTACTATGGATCCAGCCAAAGATGATCCCTGCGTCATCGTTACACGAAGTTAGCACAGAAATCGTTTTTGTATGCTTCAGTCTAATTATTTGCGAGTGCGATAAGGATAGCATAACATTAGCACGTCTCTGGGTCTTTGGGAGTGGATTTGACTAGCGCGGTATGCGTTTGTAAAATATAGTGTTGCCGACGTTAATAATAAATCCGTAGACTAAATAAAGATATTATCAGTAAACAGTAAATAAACTGGATATATCGGCAAAATTATTTTGAAAAAATTGAGTGTGGTTAAATCAGAAATTACAGATAAATGAGATTAATTTTACGAACAATTTAAGATTTTTTACAGATTTTTGTAAAAAGATCCGTAAGTATAGGCAACGTTGTATGCGTCCACAAACATATGATGAACATCTGACTTGTCCTTCACATTTTTCGAGGTTAGTTTTCCCGTACAAACGTTTTTTGACAGTTTTGGCCAACAATAAGCAGCAGTTCTTGTCAGAACTAATAAAACGTACGTCAGTGCAAGGCAAGACTTTGCGTTCGCAGTCTCAACAATTGTTGCTGAATCTGTTAAGTTATTTTGAGAAGGAAAAAGAAAATGGTGGGCATTTACTTCCTTTATTTTGTGTGCAAGAGGTATGGCACGTTAATTAATTGCTTACGATTTTATTGTACAATTACTTGTTTATTGCAGCGAGCAGCTGAGGCTTTAGGGATAGGCATTGCTACTGTGAAAAGGATCAAGGCTCGTAGTAGCAACCAACCAGTTTTATTTAGTTCTCGTAAAAAAAGAAATAGAAAACTGCAGACCTGCCAGAGTCTTTTAACTGGTCATCAAGGAAACTGTATATGAGATGTACAGTGAAAGTAAAGCGTACTTATCAAGTTTATTTGATTTTATAAATGTGAATTTTTATATTTATTCCAGAAAAACACATTACTCTCAAATCTTTAAATGATGAACTTCAAGAGTATCACATTCTAATAGGCAGAAGCAGTTTAAACATTGTTCTGCATGACCTTGGGTTTAAATTTCTCAAAGACAACAATCGTAGATCATTAGTTGAAAATGCAAATATCGCCAGTTTGCGTCTTCTGTGTTTAGAGATTCTCTTTTGATAAGAGTATTGCATCGCAAGGGTTTAAAAATGGGATACTAAAGCGCAACACCTAGTCCCTCTTACGCAAATGTCAACCTTACCTACTATCCTGTTTTTTACTTAACGAAGCTTTGATGACCAAATAAAGGCGAAATAGCCTTAACATAAGATGCGGAGCAAATGCCGCATTCATCCGGTGTAACCCAAGGCATGTCCGGAGGCTACCGATGACAGACCCAGCACCAGACTCAAGCACAATCTAAAGACACATTGTCTAAGATTAAAACATGGAAAAAGGTTAAAGGAAGAAAGGCTACAGAGCACAACTAGTAGCTAGCAAGATTAAGACAAGAATACAGAGAGGCCAGCACCACAGCTAAGAGAGCTACAAGAGGCGATAAAGGCAATGGATAGATTACCTCCCCATCTAGCACACGTAGCAGGGAAATTCAACAACGCACGAGAACCAATCGTGAGCAAAGAGCTGTACACCAACATCTAAGGAATTCTTCAAATGAACCCACTGTCGAAGAAATTAAGAAAGAAATTAACCAGCTAAAGCTTTGAAAACAGTCGGAACAGATAGTATACCACCTGAGCTATTTAGATTCAACGAAACAATACCTACAGAGTGGAAGGACGGTCTGATTATCAAACTCCTAAAGAAGGGTGATCTTGGTGAGTGCCTAAATTGGCAAGGGAAATTGTTAATATGATAAATAAAATGATTCCTACTATTATAACCAAACTGGCAGAGACCGTAGAACCCACCCTTCCCAATTAACAAGCAGATTTCAGATCTCATCGAATACTTCATTTTTTTTTTGCGTTCAATTCCGGTACGTTTCAGTATCCCATATGCATATACTGATTTGTAACTTGTTGTCCTAAAAATTTTCTATCCTTGTTCTGTTGTGATATCAATGTTAATTCTAATAAGGTGCTTGATAATATATCTGATTGGACCATGGTATTTTAAGTGTAAAAACTTCCAAACTGTATTTACCATTGTATTTTATTATATAATAGTAAATAGTATTTTATTAGTTAATTTATATAATATGTATATTATCAAAATATCAAAAACCTTCTCTACCGTTAGGTGCAACGTATAAATAGATAACCAAATAACTACAACTTAACTAAAATAACAGAATTTACAATTTTCTACCAATAATTAAAATAACTTCATTCCCTTATACATCGTATAAACGCCTTGCCCATTTTTTTTTGATTTTTGGCGGTCTTTTCCCTTCACTCCAAGTCATTCCTTTTTCAATTAGGTTTTCTTCTACTTTCTTGCCCATAATTTTCTTGCTCTTCACCCATTCTTATTGTGTCAAAACCATTTAATTTGTTAAATAATAAAAATGAAATATGTATTGTTAAAGAATCCTGTGTCTTTAATTTTAATTAAAAGCCAAATGAAAGCTAGAACCGCATACCTAACCTCAAAAAGTATATTATATGACAACTCTGTCAACCTCAATTAATTGTCAAATTATGGATGCTGATTTGACTAGGAATTTTTTAATATACCACACAGACAGTATTGATGACCAGGGATCTTCTTTCGTCGGATGCATAGTAACTACTTTTAAGGATATTATACAAATACTGTGTTGGATACTAGCGTTTATTAATAGGTATTTTTATTACATTTTATAAAACTTCACATGAGAATTTCTATAAAAATATCTACTTTGACACTGACAATGAGAAATATTAATTGTAATTTTTAAATTCTAATCTGCCTGTATACAAGTGCGGAAACCTTTGCAAAACAAATTACAGAATCCCTAGTACAAAAATTATATGCACATGTAAACTTCAAATTTTTTTTTATGTTTTTGTGTTTACTGAATGCCCTATATAAGTGTAATCTGCAAGTCTATGTCAAATTCGAGGTTAGCAGGTTAGGTTTTCCGTCATTTTTGACTCAGACTGACGCAAAAGCTAACCTACTAACCTCGAATTTGACATATACTTACAGTGAAAATTGGGGATGTTCTGCCTCCCTCCGATACCGCTATCAAGGAGAATCCTTACAGATGACACTTATACATGCCTCCAGCAACATTTTCTCAAAAAAATAAGCCTTAACTAAATGATCACTAAAAAATATCACCAGCTCTCCTACTATAGTGGAATGCAGAAAGTAAATGATTTATAGATAAATGCATGCAAGGTTGTTTCCTTATTTTGTTATCATCCTGCGCAGTCGACATGAGAATATGTAGCTTGCTATTAATTTACGCAGGGGTGTATTAATATAAATTTTAAATAAAAGACAATATGAAAAATTATTTGTTGTTAAAATGTAAAACTTGAGAAGTGTAATTACAAGAGTTGGTTATTTGAACTTAGATTGTCTATAGGTATCTGTTTTATAATTAATAGTAAAGTTGTAGGGCTCTTTTGTATTTCAATCATTTCTAGGCAAAGGCGTTCTTCTAAATTGTTATAATTTATGTAAGATAGTAGGTGTATAAAAGTTAAATTTATGTTGGTGTTCTATTGCATGATCGGTTAACGCAGTTTTAATGGAAGAGGGTGATATGTTATTAATTTTAACAGAATATTTATGTTGTCTAATTCTGTTTTTTAATAATTGCTTAGTTTGACCTACATACGTGGAGTTACAGTTGTTACAATTAATTTAGTACAATACTTGTGATTACATAGTTGTTTCAGTTAGTGAAAAACAATTTGCTTAAGTATTATTGTTGTTAAATGCAGTTTTGATATTATATTTTTTAAGTTTATATTTAATTTTTTCAGCAAGTTTAGGAATGTATTGAATTGATACATATTTGTTTTGTGATGATGCGTTTGAAATATTAAATTCGTTCCCAAGACAGTTAGATTGAAAATCTATGGATTGATTAAGTTTGTTTTGGTTTTTAATTTTATTTATTCGGTAGTTAATTCGTTTTTTAATGAAATCAATAGGATAATCGCTTATCTTTAAAATATTAGTAATTAATTCTATTTTTTTTATGAAACTGCTTAGAGGATAATTGAATTGCTATGTCAACTAAATTGTTTATAACATTTATTTTATATTTGATTGTTGTATTAGAATTAAAATTTAGGTATCTGTTTGTTTTTATGCTTTTACGGTACCAATTTGTTAAAATTAACCCATTTGGTTGTCTAAATAACGTCAGTTCTAAAAAGTTTAAGGAGGCATTGGAATCCTCATTTTCAATTGTAAAATTCAGTCTGGGGTGTACTTTATTAAAGAGATTGAAAAATTTTTGTTTGTTCTGGGAGTTGGTTGCCATTATGATGTCGTCTACATATCTTAAATAAAGAGAAAAATTGAAATTTAGACTAAGAATTTTTGTCTCTATATCTTCTAATAAGAGATTAACAATTGTTGAAGATATAGGTGAATCCATTGCACAACCAAAAGTTTGAGAGTAAATTGTGTTATTGTATATAAAATAAGTAGTATTTAAGACAAATTCTACAGCTTGAAAAAACTCATTTAGTGGAATGTTAGTATGTTTTTTAATTCTATTCCAGTTATTTTTTATTGTATTTAAGGCAAGATCGATCGGTATGTTTGTGTACAAAGAGACTACATCTAATGAGAAAAGAGTAAAGTACATTTTTTTCTATAATTTTCAAGGTCAACTTTCTAGGGGATAAGTTGCATTCCTGCAGGGTCCCTAGTTTTAATAATGTTGGTACATAGATTTTTAGTTCTTTTTTTCCACTAAAAAAATGATTGTAATTTTGACAGATATGTCATAATTTAATATCGCTTGCTTCATTTTTGCATTTAAAATATTTCTTGGTTTTCTTTTTTTATGCGATTTTATTGATGATGATGATTCCATGTTAAAAAAAGAAATTTCTCAAGAGCTCAAATTAAGAAACTTTTACATTGAAAATTGACACATAACCATAATTTTGAAAAAGTTCTACCAACACAAGGTATAAGAATTTACTAGCGTTTTAATCACATATCTTCCAATATTGTAACACTTTGACAGTTATTATAGAAAAAAAACGTACTTTACTTATGGTTATGGTTAAGTTTGGTATTGTTTATATGTTCTTTGAATTTCCATGAGTCTTAAATGCTGAATTTATTAAGCGATGTTACATTTGTTAAAATGTTTGACAGAAATTTTGATAAATTGTAGGTTGGGCTCATGTATGATGCAACAGTAGGTCTTAATGGTATATTGTCTTCTTCTTCTTCTTCCTTTCATGGATTAGGCTTCTTTGCCTGTTCCGATTTTCACATGTCCTGCCATCTTTTCCTAGGTCGACCCTGATCTTTCTTGCCTTTTGGTCGATAATTCATTATTTGTTTGGGAATTCTCTCCTCCCGCATCCTCTACAAGTGTTGTTTCCATTTGTTTCTGTTTTCTGTCACTTTGTCATTTATGGAATATATCTGTAGTGCATTCCTTATATCTTCATTTCGGAAGTGGTCTAGTTTGGAGCATCTCTTGATTCGTCTTAGAAACGTCATCTCTGATGCTTGTGTTTTTGAATTGTGTTTTTGGACGAGAGTCCAGTTTTCGCTTGCATACATAAGAGTGCCATGGTTTTATACAGTTTTAGTTTTGTTTCTTTTCTTGCGGAGTTCTTTAGTGTTTTGTGTATTCTTCCAGATATATGTTGAAATTTACTTAGTTTATTGTATACGTATTTCTCCTCTCGGAAGCTCACGTTACAGCCAAGATAATTGAAACACGATACTTGTTCAATAGATTGGTTTTCTATTATTATTTTGCTTCTTACAATTTCCTGCCCTTTGAATGCCATAACTTTTGTTTTGTCAATAGACATTTTTAGATTATATTCCTTACCTAATTGGTTTAATTTATATATTGCTCTCTGCAAGTCGTCTTCTTTTCTCTGTATTATTGAGAGGTCATCTGCAAATAGTAAGGCATTAACATATGTGTTTTCATTGATTCTTATTCCTAGGTTAGTGTTTGTTTTCCATTTGCGAACCAAGTCGTCTATATAAATATTAAATAAAGTGGGTGATAATCCGCACCCTTGTCGTAATCCTTTGTTTGTTTCTATTGCTTCTGTAATGTGAGTTCCTGTATTTATTTTGAAGGTGATGTTGTGATAGACACTTTTTACGGCCTTTATGATGTGTTTGGGGTATCCTCTAGTTTCCATTATATGGTATAGTTTGTTCCGGTTAACGCTATCGAAAGCCTTTACGAAATCTATGAAAGCTATATGCGTTTCTATATTAAATTCTCTGTTTTTCTATGATTTGTTTTACTGTGAAGATATTATCGCTACACGATCTGCCTTTTCTGAATCCATTTTGTTCCTCTGACAGCAGACTTTCTGCTATGTTTTGTATTCTTTTGTTTAATATCTTTGTATAGATTTTATATCCACTGTTGAGGAGACTTATACCTCGATAGTTTTCGCAATTGCTACGGTTGCCCTTTTTGAATAAAGATATGACTTCGGCCGATTTCCATGATGACGGTATTGTTTGTTTTTGCCAGCATTCGTTTATTGCATGTAGGAGTCTAAGATGCAGGAATATTCCACCTTGTTTGAAGAGTTCATTATTTAGCCCATTTGGCCCTGGCGCTTTGCGGTTTTTAAGGTTTTTTAAAACTTCATTTACTTCTTCCATTGTTATCGAATTTACTTCATCATTTCCTATATTAGCTTCTGGTGATGCTTCTTCTGAGCTTTCCTCTTCATCATACCATAATTTTTTGTAATGTTTCTTCCATTCGTTTTCTTTTGTAACGTTGAGAGATGCTACGTCTTTTTCGGTTTTATTCAAATGTTTTATCATTTTGTAGGCGAATTGTTGTCTTCCATGAATGTCGTGTTCTATGGTGTTGACAAAGCGTTCCCAAGAGTCCTGATGTGCTTTTCTTGTTAACTGTTTTGCGTAGTTACGTTTTTCAGTATATTCGAACTTTGCCATGTCTGTTTTTGTTTGTATGTAGTGTTTGTACGCCTTCTGTTTTTCTTCAACTGCTTCCTCTATTTCGTTGTTCCAGATTTTAAGGGCTCGTCAATTTATTGTCTTGAGTTTCTTGTCGAGAGCTTCGTATGCTGCACGTTTTATGCATTTGTTTATATTCCTTCATTCCAATTCTATGTCATCTTCTGTAGGTGTTATCTCTAGAAATTGTTGTAGTCTTCGTTGATAGAGTTGCTTGATTGAGGGATCTTGTAGTAGGTGTACCTTGAAAATTGATATATTGTCTTTATGTAATTTTGGCAATCCGTATATTTTAGGAGGAAGACCATTATGTGGAATTAAAGTTTTATATGTAATACTGTCGATGAATTTTTTGTCAAATAAATTTTTTTCTATAGCACATGTTAAAGTGTGCTTTTATCAACTCAAAACAAAAGGTCAAGTTTTACTTTAACAGCAAGGGTAGATAAAGTAGCACTTTAACATCAAGGATAGATAAAGTAATTTAATTTTCTAACTTTTGTTTAAATTAAATATGACAGCTTCGTATTATCGTAGCAACCCAATCTAGCTAATGACATTTTGAAATGTGATTGACTGTCATTATTTTCTTTTGAAATTGTTAAAGTTCTTGCTATAGAAAAAAATATTGTATTATACACGACGATAAAGTTATTTCTATCCACTCTTGAATCATTAACGTCTCGACTTCGTCTCGACGTTAAACGATTCACTCGTGGATAAAATTTAACTTTATCGTCTTGTATAATAAATTACTATTTAATTAGTTTGTTGTTTTTATTTTGAATGATGAAAATAGGATTCATGACAAAAGTATGACTTTCAAAACGAGTTGTATAAATATCTTTATCTACGACAGTGTGTAAAACTGCCTTTTAGTTGGCAGTTTTAAGTTTGTAAAACGACTGTTTAATAACATGTTTTCATTAGTTTACGTCGTCAGTAGTAACGTGTTTAAAATATTTTATTAGGCACGTTGTCAGTAGCAACGTGTTTTAAAATTTTTAAAACACGCAAAATTACGATCGGTTGCTGGTAATTCTAATTTACATTTATTTCTTTTTTAATATTTACCGTGTTTTATAGATTCTATCGTAGATAAAATATTGTACGATACACATGCGTAAAGCATCTTTAGTCACTCGCGGGGCTTAAAACGCTCGCTCACTCGCGTTTTAACTCTACCCCACTCGTGCCCAAAGTGTAGCTTTTCGCACTTGTATCGTAAATTGAAATGAATCCGTCTTCAACTACAAATTCTTGGAGTTCCACACTTCTCTCAAGAAAAATATTAAAACTATAGATCTCTAAGGTACTTATACGACACTAAATAGATTACACCATTCATATTTATATTACATTCAAAACAATAAGTCCTTATCCTACTGATACTGCATTAAAAAATCATTTCTAAACACGAATTAGTCTTGACAGCCGTTGTCATCGTGGGTATGTGGCGCCAAACGGCCAAAATTGGCGTTTTCTCAGAAATGAAAACAACAGTGGATTTCAAAAAAATGCCCAGGCCGTATAAAGTGACATTTGTCAAGCAATTCAGCAGGCTGTGATTTTTAGTATACGAAATTTAGAATTTTCATAAAATCAGCAACTCAAAGTAGATAAAATAGTATATTATACTCGTTTAATAACAGGCATTGTAGCATTTGTTCCATTGGAGCACTCCTCACTGTGCTCGTCGTGCCCCAAAACCACGCGTGCTACAATGGGCCCTCTTATAAAACTCGTATAATAATATACTATTTTCTGTTTTGAACACGGCAAAACATAATTAGCAAAATTGTTCAAAATCTAGAACCCCACGCTCAATTTCAAAAAAATCGAATTACTTTTATGAAACCTTGTTTTCCCGCTGCTGATGATGTAAGTCAGTGATACAGCCTTAGTAACAAAACGTGTAAGTCGGTGATTATATTTGTTTGCTGCTATCTCTTGACAACGGAACTTAATATTATTATTAAGTTCCTACGATAATAAAATTAGCAACACAAGATGTAGACTTGTACGTTTTGTTTATAATTGCAAGTGTTTATGTGACATGTGACACTCACAGGTAACACTGTAACGTTTCGCTCCCATTTTAAATGCTACTTAACAATAATCGAACATTGTTGCATTTAAAAATACGCTTTTAACAATTAGCGAATTTCCCAATACGCTCCAACCTGCAGAATCTCCGCTGTGCGTTTTCTACGCATCCCCGCCTCCTCGACCAGATACTCGACGAGCCGAAGGCAGCGTTTAAAAACAGAATGCCCCGCAGTTTGGACCACCAGAAACCGACCTGAAGAACACGAACTAATAACTCGATTTTCCCCAGGTATCCGCCTATATAAACGTATTTCTGGACTCGGACTGCGTTTATTAGGATTCACTTGTAAACCGAAATCAGCAAGTTCGTCCAGCACAACTCTGGATCAATCGGATTGTGCTGGCCGCACTCTTGTTATTACGCTAGGTTTGCTCCGACCGTTTGCCTGCGAATTGATCTTATATTTGGGCTATCGAAATAACTTTAATTCGTAGGTGAGCGAGCCTAGTAGGCCCGCGGAACGAATAATTCCCAATTGAACTTGGCTGGAATATCTGCGATTTTCAATTGAGATTATTCCGTGGAAATAAAGCTAGCCTCCAAATGTAACGTCAACGAATGTAGAAATGTCCATAATTTAAATCCTGCGAAGTATCGAAACCCCCGTCAGAGTACAGTAACATTTGTACGTACGTCAGAGTACGTTAAAGTAAATTTCGTTAGAATTACATATTGACAAATTACAAAACCAATCTCAAGTTCTATGTAGAGGCTAACCAAACATTGCAAAAATCGATACTCACCCCGTGATAGAATATTTGGTCACGACGTGTAGGCGACCTTCACACGCGCCGTGTTGTTGATAACATCGAATAGAATTTGACCTGCGGTCAAGGGTCAGCTGCACTTCCATGATATCACAAGGTCGTGCACGTGTATAAGCGTTCACTTAAATTAAACAACTCATAGCTTCAATCAAGTCACTTTGTAATTAAAATAAGTTAGAATCTCCCGTCTGTTTACACCGACACTAGTTGACATTTTTAATTTTATTTTGGTTTTACCAACTTTATCCCACAAACCCTATACCGTGAAGTTCGCTGTCATACATCAGTGTACGAGAGGTAGCCTACCACCCAAGGGACCAGCCGTAAGATTTAAATTTGAATATAATACAACTTGTAGTTTATTTAGAATGAAAACAAATTTACTTAAGTTTTAGATATGTAATTAGTAGGTAACAAATGTATCTACTATTATAGCCTGTTTTCTTAAATCAGTCAAAGTGTGAGTTATCAGGACCTTAACCAAATTAAGAGCTACCATTCATAAAAAGCATAATTGATAATGCTACAGGGGTACTTTTCAAATTAAATATAAACCTGAAATTATTACGAAGCCCCAGCTAGCATTACAACACGACTCACGAAAACTAATCCAGGCGACAGGTGACAAACCAAAATATTTTTTCAAAAATCTAGGAAAATTTCGAAATATAATAAGATAACTCGGAATGTATCGTCTATTAACATTTTCGGCACTTGCCCACCTCAAATGTCAATAGGTCCTTACATTCCTTGTTATTTAAATAGCTATTATTAGAAGGATTTGCAAAAGTGCTATATATCATACACGCGGTTTCATAAAAGCCAACATTTCTCAAATTTTGCAGCGGGCTATAATTTTGCAACGGTACTAGCCCTCTGCTAATTAGGGCTAATGAATTTAAGTAATTTCCTTCGGGTAGCTTATCAGTCGGATATAATTTAGTTCAGCCAGATATACACTTGAATATTAGCAAGCAAACACTAGGATAACTTTAGACAGTTTAATTATAAGATTCAGTATTTACAAACATAGGTATTGTTCTTAAGAAATCAAATAAAAATGTATTTTACAATGTGTTTCATTAATTATGATGGGCACCCGGTTGCTCGTTCCTTGCGCGCCGGCAACCCGTTGTGCATCTGTGTGTGGAAGGTCCGAATGGCCGCCTTCTACAGAAATCGATGGGACGCCACTGACCGCGAAGACGAATTGCCCAAAGTGATTCGCAGTGGTGCCATCTTCCGGATTCGAATGTCCCCTTCGGCGTTGAAACCGCGTGTAACTGTAAATATAGGTTAATTTCGAATATGTTATATTTTTCGCCTTACGACTCCGTGCTAGCGGTGTAATTCTCGTGGATACGGTGGAGTGTTTGTGCGAGTTGCAGCCGGAGGGAAGTTGTCGACGTTCGTTCACCTGGAGGTCCGGTTCGTGGAGGCGACTTCTACAGCTCGCGGCTCCGAGGGTGCTGCAGATGACAGGTAGCAATTTCGATCGGTAAGTGCAGTCCTATAGTCAAACAGAAATTAAGTGCAATCTTACAGTGGCCTTCAGGGCCGGGCAAATAGTGTGTTGGACGCTGGATTTATTTTGCATTGCCAAATTGACATATGAAACGGCCTGGTTTGTTAAACCCTCGTTTCGAATACGTCGTCCAGGAAATTTTAGTATAATTATTTACTAGCGTCCTCCAGGAGATACTTCAATAATTATTAGTTCGGGATATTTACAAGTGTTAAATTTAAACAGCGAAACGGTGTCCCATTCGTGGGCGTCGTTTCTTAAAGCTGTTTATTAGGGGAAACGGGTTTAATTAAAGCTTAGCTAGGAACACGGTCCCCAAGACTGGAGGCTTCGGGTTCGAACGTAGCTACGGGAAAATACTAACGACAGGACGGGTAAAATTCTCTCTAAACGGTCGGATAGGATCAGGATTGGGGATGATATGGGGCTGGAAGGATACTGGAATGTATGCGGATGAATGTATGAATGAAGTCTGCCCAGGAAGTCTGACGAGAAGCGGCTTTTATAGCTCCTCTTCGTGTTTCGTGCATCAAGTAACCACCTCGGGCAATTCTAAGTGGGGGATCAGCGCAATACGTAGAGCAGGGATCTCTTGATGCCGTAGCCGGCCGCGCGTGCGAAAAATTCAAACTTGTAACGTAGAAATCGCTAGGCTGGAACGCGCGAATTGATTTTAATTCACAAAAACGCGTTTCGACTGGGCGAATCGTTACAATTTTACATTCTGAAAAACCTTTTCTAATAAAATTTATCTGTAATATGAATTGATAAGGTACTTTATCCTGATTCTTTTTAATAAACACGCGGTTTCTTCCTCTGCTTCTTGCTCTATTAAATTACGACGCCGGCACCCCATAGACTTTCAAGGGCTCGCTCCTAGGGCGCTAAGAAACATTTCTACCAAAACTCAAGACTACATTATTTTTTCAGAGGTTTCCTTTAAAATGTGTGTAATATGCCTGGGCTATTTACACAAGTAAAAGTATTTTCCAGTTAAGATCATATTTTATAACTGCCAATTTTCAGTACATGTAATCTGGAAGGTTATGACTACAGAACGAAAAAGTACATCACATACAGTTGGTCTGAAAGCCTATGCAATAGAGAATTTTTAATTTTTTGTAAATATAAATTTAATGGCACTGAAGCGAAAGCGAATCTCGATTTATAATGTAGTCAAACGAAGTATATACGCTGATAAATAACTTCAGCAAAGCGATGTAAATTGTAACGGGATAAAGCGACAACTACGACGTACCAAACTTGGCACCCCGATGAACTGTCAGTTGGTAACAGGCTAAAACGATAATTACGACAACGCGCCAGTTTGTAACGGTACGACACGATATTTACGACAAGTCAAACAAAGCTAAACGACTAGCGCATAAGCTAACTCACAAAATCAGGAATGTATACATAGGACCGCTGCCCCAGCCCCCTACAAAAGAGTTGCCGACTAAACTCAGTGGAGCGAGGGGTGGTCCGACACGAGATAACCCTGGGCAAAAGCCTAATAAACGAAAAGCCCTCAGGCAAGCCCTCGGAACAGTTTTCATTGCAACCAGCACTCGACCCTTGGAGTGTGCAAAATTGTCGGTAAGTACGTCTCACCTTTGTTATATTACTATTGATAATAATAAGGAAAATGAAATGATGGACACAAAAAGAGTTAAGTTTTTCGAATGTTGGAATGTAAGAACTATGTATGAAAATGGAAAAACACATCGAATAATAAGGGAGATGGAAAGATACAGAATAGATATTTTAGGTTTAAGTGAAACAAGATGGATTGGAAGTGGCAAAATCAGAATTGGGCAAGAAAAATTGATTATATATTCAGGAAAAATGGAAGCGGATGCAAGACATGAGTATGAGGTAGCAATTTTAATGAGCCAAGAAGCAAAAAAGGTACTGATACATTGGGAGAGAATAATAACAGCTAGATTTAGAGCACAATTCTTCAATATTATTATATTAAATATTTATGCGCCAACAAATACAGATACTGAAGAAGCAAAAGAGGAGTTTTATGATCAGCTTTAGAAAATATTTGATCAGAATTGAAACAAACACAATAAAGATATTATATTAATAGGCGACATGAATGCTAAAACCGGAAAAGACAATACCTACAGGACGAGAGGAAATAATGGGAAAAGAAAGAATAGGGGACTTAAATGAAAATGGTAAACTGTTCCTGAACTTCTGCTCAACAAATAACCTGGTTATTGGAGGTAGCATTTTTCCTCATAAGCCAAATCATAAATTGACATGGATAAGCTCAGGCAAGAGGTACAAAATCAAATTGACCATATTACAATTAATAAGAGATATAGAAACTGCCTACTGGACGTACGAGCAATGCAGGGAGCTGATGAAGGATCAGATCATGCCCTTATAAGAGCAAAGTTTAGAGTCAAACTTAAAGCAAACACCAATATAAAGCTTAGAAAAGTAGCATACAACATTCAATATCTTAAAAAGGAGGAAATTCAGAGGAAACTTTAATCGGTCTGTTACAGTATCAAATTGATTTAACGACACTCACGGATGAGCGAGTGCCGGATACTAAACAAGTCCGGGAAACGTGCACACTTACCCTGGAGATCGTAAGAAACAGGCTAAAGGCAGCGGCTCAAATACGCTCAGGGAGAAGGTGTGGTCCTAAAACGAGACATCACAGGGCAATCGTGTTGATATATATATAGGGTGTTACTAAATAAAGGGGGGCCACAAAGTCCAACTCAAGAAGACCCAAGCTTGACCGAACCTTGAAGGTCAAACGGGGCAAAACATACTCAAATACTAATTCTGGAAGCCACCGCGCAGCGACAAGTGCGCCAACCTACCTGCAACGCTCATTCACCACGTCCGGGCCTCATCTTACATCAAACTTGACACAGTGACTCAGTCACCCTGTAAACAAACATGTACAAGACAAAGAAAAAATCATAAGTTGTTAACAGTTAATACATCTATTGGGCCACTTCACGTGACCGAAACCTTACAGTTGTACCGATGTGGTCTGCACGTACATCAATTTGGCACAGTGAAAAGAATAAATACTTAACGGGATAAACCCAGCTGGGAAACGCTCTACCTAGAAGCTACAACGCACAGCTAAGGCAAACAACAAGTCAAAATCAGTTGTATTTAAATGTCGGCTTACGGCTAAACGAGTGTATTACACACGCGTGAAATTTGTACGTGAGTGTACCAGGCCTTGAGTGAGCGACGGGCACGAATGTGTGAGTTTATATGTCTGTATGATCTTTATCTATGGAGGTACGTTATTTACATTTGTAAATTGTAAGTTGTATGTTTAATGTTTCTGACAATTCCTACACTCTCATGTCTAAAGGAAATAAACGATTATTTATTTATATTTATTTATTTAGTTTTAATTACAAGAAGATACTTGCAGGAAACCAGTTTAGAACACAAATGTTAGCTTTATACAGAAGTGTACCAGGCCTTAATTGAGCGCCGGGCACGGATATGTGAGTTTAATTACGAGAACATACTGGCGAAACAGTTTATAACACAAATGTTACCTTGGTTGCTGAATTAGCCTCGAGACGGGCGTAGTGCGCTGTGTGCAGGCTACACTTTTGATAACGTGGCCTGCGCGAAATGCAGTGACGTCCGGAATGGTCCCTTGCGTCAGGCGTGGGTGGAATGTGTCATGCCTCCTTGGCAAACACGAACAACAGCGTGGCTGCTAATTAGCTCACTCGGAAATGAATCTCGCCTAACAAATGACGGACAAAATATGCCTAACGGGCCTCCATAACTAATGAGTGGCCAAAACAAACCCGCGAGCGGACATCACCAGTAAAACACAAGTACGTTCACAGCTTGCCAAGCGCCGTCTGCCACAGGAAGAACACACTACGAAATTCTGCTGAACCAACACAAAAGGAATATAGGGCGCCTCCACGCCTAAAGCGTGAAGACGCCCACCAAACACACTATCTCGCCTTGACTCTACCGCGAGCCCAGACTGAATGTCTCGAAGCGATACAGGCTACGTTTTTTACTTCCTTTTACAATAAAGGAAGTATTGGATTCACCCCAAAAATTCGAAATTGAGTTTTCAACAGATCTTCACGTTTTAGAGTCCCCTGATCCCAAAAAACATATTTTTTTTCATTGGTCTGTCTGTCTGTGAACAAAATATCTCAAACACGGAAAGAGGTATGGCATTGAAACTTTATATATAAGTTTTGTGTACTATGTAGACAGCAAGCTTTTCAAGAAAATCGCATAACCGAAAGTAGGTGTTTACTCTTGTGATTTTTTAGTTTCTTTTCGATTTTTTCAAAAACTGCTCTAACGATTTTTTTTAAACTTTACATTTTTATTACTGTTTTAATGTGTATTGATGTGAGATAGGTGATTTTCCAGTTGAATACTTCTAAAATGGGTTTCTTTTGTTTTCTTTTCAATTTCTTTTATTAACTCCTATTTTAAATAGAACACCCGGTATATTATTACATTTTTGAATTCAGCTTAAAATTTTAAAGAAAATTTGTCTCTTGAACTAACACTCTATTTTGTACAGTTTTTGTAAAATTTGTAATTTTTGAAATTTTTTAACAAATGCTTAAAAATTTAAAATCAAATTTTTGGCTAATTATAAGATCACTGTAAAAGGAAGTTGTGTGCGTGTATCACACCAGATTTTTTTGCTAGCGTTGGCAGGCACACGCGGGCCAGGTGTGTCCAATCACAGCGCAAGCCGCGTCCGAACCGACAATGCGTGATTGATAGCATGCCACAAAGGTAGAAGTTATCATATTTGCTCTCATGGGTTAAATTTTAAATGACTTGAAAATAGACGCTCTTACAACTGAAGGACACGCAGCTGCATGAAACAACGATGTAAAGATTGGTGCGGTGCGCCAAGCTTTTGAATGAAGCCAAAAGCCATGCACGTGTCTGAATTTTTCTTTGATGCGAGAAGCTAAACCGTTATGCGATAAGTTATTATTAAGATGGTCCCGATATACAGGCAGGCTCGCCAACTCTATCCCAAAACTATACGAAATGGTAATGTAACTCTATGAATTCAAGAAAAATAAAAAATGGCCTGACAGGTCCTCCAATGAAAACTTGAAGAACACAAGGATTTTAAAAGTATAACAATAGAGCGGCTATGTTAAATATACGAGGATAATATGAACAAAGCAGCAGAGGAAACTATAGGGAAGAGAAAGCGTAAGAATAAAACCTGGATGACGAAACACACATGGGAATTAATTGATGCAAGAAAGTCAATTTAACTTAAAATGCTAAGTGCACATTCACGGGAAATGAAAGACAAGCTTCTACAACTATATAGAGCCAAAGATAAACAAATAAAGAAAAG
This sequence comes from Agriotes lineatus, assembly GCA_940337035.1. NCBI lineage: Eukaryota > Metazoa > Arthropoda > Insecta > Coleoptera > Elateridae > Agriotes > Agriotes lineatus. The sequence continues at coordinate 24,468 of CALNHX010002858.1, forward strand.
TGCAAGGAAAGACAGATGGGAACAACAAGCGGAATTACTAAAACAAGCGGAACGAGCTGCAGGAATAAATGACATAAAAACACTATACAAGATAACACGAAGTATGGCAGGAAAGAAAGGAATAGCTACTGCACATGTAAAGGACAAAGAAGGCAACATACCTAAAACGGAGATGCAAGTAATTAATAGATGGCTGGAGCATTTTCGAGATATTTATATAATACAAAAGTCAAACTTTGACGGGGGTGGAGAGATAGAAGAGCCTGGTGAATTACAAGAATTGAAGTTAAACATGAATGAAATATCAGAAACAGAAATCGAGTTGGCAGTCCAAAAAGCGGCAGGATTTGATAATATATTAGGGAAGCTACTGAAAGTGGGAGCAGGACGCACCATTAAAGTTTTACACTTTTGTTTAATAAGATCGGAAGAGAAAATACCATTAGACTGGTCAGAAGGATTAATTATAAAATTACCAAAGAAAGGCGATAAGGGAGTATGTGACAATTGGAGAGCTATTACCATACTAAATACTACGAGTAAAATTTTCACTAGAGTATTGTTAGAAAGAATGAAAGAGGAGGTGGATGATTTACGCAGACAAAATCAGGCAGGATTTAGACCTAGAAGATTCTGTGTAGACTATATAGCTACATTAAGGATAATATTGGAAGAAGCAAACGAATGGCAAAACCAAGTAAATATCGGTTTTATAGACTTTAAGAAAGCTTTCGACAAAGTTGACAGAGCAAAAATGTGGATTATACTCAGAAATTACGGCCTACATGCTAAATATATTCGTTTAATTAAAATCTTATATGAAAACTACAATGCACATATTCTACACTATGGGACAGTTTTGGAAAATATAATAATTGAAAATGGAGTTAGACAAGGTTGCATTTTGTCGCCACTACTGTTTCTTGTAATGATGGACTGGGCAATGAAACAAACGACCGATAATAAAGAGGATTACAGTGGAGATTTGGTCAAAAGCTAGAAGACCTAGAATATGCTGATGACGTTTGCCTAATTACTGAAAAAGTAAACCATATACAGGAAAAACTAAATTTATTAAAGTTGGACGGTGAAACAGTTGGACTAGAAATTAATACAGAAAAAACAAAGATTTTAAAAATTAATCCCTCTGATACCAGAGAAATAACAATAGCAGGAAACGCCATAGAAAGTATCACAAATTCGTTAAAACCCTTCACCACACATATATTTAACAACTGCTAAATACGTATTTCGACAGCCACGCTGTCATCCTCGGTAGCTAAAAAAACTTACACAGCAAAAAAGGCAAACGATCTAATCGTGACCAAATCACAAATGGAAGTGAGCGAGCGCGCGCATTTTACATGTATTTATACTGTCTGACCAGTGGCGTAACAAGACGGTTTGGCGCCGGTGTGCAAGAATAAATGATAGCCGCTGTAGACAAGAAGTTCAAAAAAAAAAAGAGGGAGGGGGTAATTTTTGGTCATGCAACACTTTGAATTTTAAAGAAAATTAATAAGCTCTTTTCTTAACATGAAAGGTTACTTACTCCAAATTAAAACACATTTAAATGTTTCAATCTTTTGTTAAATATAAAACAATAATAATATTAATAATAATCAGATTATTCCCTACTGGAACATGGGGTATACGTATATTCTCTCCAGTTGTCATTTTCCTTTGCTATTTGGCTCAGTTGTGCTATAGTCTTTCCTGTCTCTTGTTTTACAATTCTCCTCCACGTTTTTCGTAGGCGTCCTCTGTTTCTGAAACCTTAAGGGTTCCAATAAAAACTTTTCTGCAAATTTCAGTTTCATTTTTTCGCAACGTATGCCCTAACCATCTATATTTTCTTCTCCTAATTTCTATATTAATGTCCAGCTAATTTGTTCGATCCCAAAGATCTTTGTTCGAAATAATGACTGGCCACCAAATATCTATTTGCAAACACCTGCAATTTCTGCTTTACCAGTTCTGTAACCGTCCACGATCCCGATCCATAAAGTAGAATAGGTTTTACCATTACATCAAACACTCGCAAAATATAACATGAAACATAAAAATACATATGAAAATACAAAAACAAAAACCACGTAAAAGGAATACAAATTTAAATAATTCACAAGAAAAATAATAGGGATTTATGTATCTAGGCCGAAAAACTGGCTTTTTATGTAAGATGCCTGAAATTGCTGGCCGAGGCAGGCAATCAGGCAAGGCAGTTTGAAAAAAAATTAAAGTGGGACCCGAATTATAAGAGTTGTCGAGGACGAAAAACATTTGCGGACAAAAGGCGTTTGCAGACGAAAAGCATTTGCGGACGAAAAGTGTTTGCGGACGAAAAGTTAATGGTGTCCAAAAAAGTGACAGTTTTCGTACGTAAATGCGTCCGTAAAATCACATTTTATAGGTAGGTCGACGGAAAAATATATAGATATATTATAAATATGTAGGTATAGCACTTTAATTAAACTCTCTTTTGCGAGACTTTGCTAAAGCTAACCTATCTATCAGTGAATTAAAACCAAGAGTACTGGCTCTTACTTTCTCGATACTCAGTAATGCAAAACTCTTTAGGCGTATTTGGCTCATCTTAGCAAAAAGTTTTTAATAATTTTTAATTTAGAAAAAGATCTCTCAGTGGAAGCTGTAGTGACGGGATGTAAACAATAGGATATAAGCTGTATATAAATATATGGAAAGCTAGCCAATGATGTGCGATTAGACAGACATTTTTCTCCCACTTCCTTCACTGATAAGCAAGATTTAATACTAGTTGCGTACGAAGATCGAAATTGTACAATTTCCTTTAGTAAGCCGTCATCGAGATCAGTTTCATACGTAATTTGAAGTAATTTGGCACTCTCTATGACCTCTGTATATGAGGCAATCGTCAGATATTTGCGGTTTAAAACTTTGAATTTATAGTATGTTGCTATGCACTATGCACTATGAAATCTAAGAATCACAAACACACACTAGAGCTGGAACTTCTAATCTACTCAAAAGGAGAAAAGACTGCGCACTCAAAAGAGCCCAGTGTCGCTCACGTATCATAGTCTGTTGCCGCTTTGAACCACTATTCTAGGAAAACTTTCATTTTCAGTAAAAACTCCGCTACCGCGGCGCCTATATAGATTCGGCGTCGAGGTTCTTCGCACCCCCTGCACATATGATAGTTACGCCACTGTGTCTGACCCAGAGGCGTGGCGGAGGGTCATTGAACTTGACCGAAGGTCAATTTAACTTCAACAAATCATATAAGACTGAAGACGGTATTGGTCCGGCATCTTTGTTCAAAAGTTTATTATCTCGGTTCTTAAAAATGGCCAAGCTTTTAAAAGAATTTAGTTGCTTTGTTGAAGTTAAAGCGTTTACAATTTTTAGGTCGTCCTCTTTTATACTATGACCCGTTTCGTAATTATGTTGAGCGATACTCAATTTTTCAAATCTGTTGAATCTAAAATGAGCTAAATTCTCTTTAAACCTGGTACCAAAACTACGTGCTTGCCCAATATATTTAGAATCACAATGGGAACATTTAATTTCGTAAATTCCAGATCTCTCTAAAGTCCTTAGTTTGTCTTTCGGATTTCCTAACAAATTTCTAATGTTGTTAGAACTATAGATAACTTTATGGCCCAATTCTTTAAAAATGTTTGCTAGGCCCTTTGTAGCCGGGTGAAATGAAATTTTGATGTGCTTGAGTCCTTCACTTCTAAGACTGGCGAGAGTTGTGGAATTTCGAACGTGCAATTTTGTTTTTTGTTTCCTAATCAAATTATCGATAATTTTAGAAGAGAAACCATTGTACACAGCGATGCTTTTTATGGTCGGAAGTTCAATGATATATCGATTTTTGTTTAAAGGATATTTTCGAACCACAGGCTCCAGCAGTGTTTTATTCAAGATGGCTACCCGGCCACAGAAGATGAACAGGTACCATAAGCTAAGTTCTAAAGTTAAGAATTTGCGGGCAGATATTAAATTTCTAAAAGACTGTAAAATCCATGGTGTTTTTCCAAATTTCATTAATATTAAAGTTAGTGCCAATTGTAGAAAGAGTAAATCAGTTATAACATTTGCTAAAAAAATGGTTGGACATGGAAATTAAATATCTGTATAGCAAAAGAAGTAGATTTGAATTGGAGTTGTATAAATTGCATTTGGGCCTCACATGCAATTTATCTGAATACCAATTTCAAGAATGGAACAATTTTCAAAGGCGTGTATTCGAAATTAATGAACATAAAATTCAACAGAAAATTATTAACACAGGAAAAAACTTGTAAAGTTAGGCGTTGATTTGGATAAAAATGCCACAACTTTGAAAATTGCCCAAGTAATTGATAAGGATTTAATTGTTAAAAACGAGTCTTCACAATCCTTTAATAAGGACGAATTGGCTTTTTTAAATAGGGGTTTAAAATTCAATTTAGGTCATACTAAACCACCTTTAGAAGATATCGTTGCCGGTGTCGAAAGTTCAATTGCCACTTTAGACAGTCTAAAGAATTTATTAGAAGAGCTTGCAAAATTAAAATTTCGGAAAACCTGAAAGATAGAAAAGGTGAAATCACTTAATCAATTAAAAAAAAACCATGAACTTATTAAGGGATTGCGAAACAAGGGATGTTTTTATCTAAAGGCTGACAAAGGTAATAAGATTGTTATTTTAGATAAACAGGGTTATTTTGATAGAGTAGGTACATTGCTTAACAATGGCCCCTACAAAGCATTAAAAAAGTCTCCCCTAAGGAGCATGATTGTCAAAACACGGGATGTGATGAAGTTCTGTCCTACACTTATTACTCCAGCCTTTAGATATAAGCTGACTCCTAATCCATAAATGCCAAAAATGTATTGTTTACCTAAAATACATAATCCAGGTAAATCGGTGAGACCTATTATTTCTGGTATTAACTCCCCAACTTACCTCCTGTCTAAATGGTTAACAAATGAATTTAGAAACTTGCCAAAACTTCAAAATAATTTTTCGGTCGAAAACTCGCTGGAGTTTGTGAATAAAATTAAAGATTTGGAACTTGGTGAAAGCGAGATTCTAGTTTCATTTGACGTGTGTTCTTTGTTTCCAAGCGTAGCAGTCCCACAAACTATGACTTATCTGCAGGAATTGCTTACGGATAGACTTATCTGCAGGAATTGCTTACGGATAATAAGTTAGATTCAAACAAAATTGACGAGTTAGTCAGATTAACTACACATTGCATGTCCCAGAATTGCTTTCAAATAGATGGAAAATTCTATGAACAATACGAAGGAACAGCAATGGGAAACAGCCTTTCCCCTTTCGTTGCCAACCTTTTTATGTCAAAATTCGAAACTGAATTTAAGAATAACACATAGTATTTCCCAAGGATTTGGTTTAGATATGTGGACGACATTTTTGCTGTTTTTGATTTATCTAAATGTAGTATTGATAATTTTTTGAATCAGTTAAATTCCAAATTTCCTAGCATAAAATTCACATATGAAATGGAAAACGAAGGACAACTGCCATTTCTAGATACCTTAGTAATAATAAATAAAAATAAGTTGAAATTTGATGTTTATAGAAAAGAAACCAATGTAAACAGATTCATTTTAGCGGATTCAAATCACTGTTTTCAACACAAAATGGCTGCTCTAAATTTCTTGGTGCATAGATTGTTAACCTTTCCTTTAAACAAAGATCGATATATCACTGAACTTCAGACCATAAAAAGCATCGCTGTGTACAATGGTTTCTCTTCTAAAATTATCGATAATTTGATTAGGAAACAAAAAACAAAATTGCACGTTCGAAATTCCACAACTCTCGTCAGTCTTAGAAGTGAAGGGCTCAAGTACATCAAAATTCCACCCGGCTACAAAGAGCCTAGCAAACATTTTTAAAGAACCGGGCCATAAAGTTGTGTATGGTTCAAACAACATTAGAAATTTGTTGGGAAATCCGAAAGACAAACTAAGGACTTTAGAGAGATCTGGAATTTACGAAGTTAAATGTTCCCATTGTGATTCTAAATATATTGGGCAAAGAGCATTTAGCTCATTTTAGATTCAACAGATTTGAAAAATCGAGTATCGCTTAACATATTTACGAAACGGGTCATAGTATAAAAGAGGACGACCTAAGAATTGTAAAGGCTTTAACTTCAACAAAGCAACTAAATTCTTTTGAAAGCTTGGCCATTTTTAAGAACCGAGATAATAAACTTTTAAACAAAGATGCCGGACCAATACCGTCTTCAGTCTTATATGATTTGTTGAAGTTAAATTGACCGTCGGTCAAGTTCATTGGCCCTCCGCCACGCCTCTGGGTCAGACCTCAGACAGTGTAAGTAGATGTAAAATGCGCGAGCTCGCTCACTTCCATTTGTGATTTGGTCACGATTAGATCGCTTGCCTTTTTCGCTGTGTAAGTTTTCTTAGCTATCGAGGATTACAGCGCGGCTGTCGAAATACGTATTTAGAAGTTGTTAAATATATGTGTGGTGAAGGGTTTTAACGAATTTGTGATATTTTCGAACCACAGGCTCCAGCAGTGTTTTAACCATAGAAAGTGTTGACAATTTTACTTACCTACGTAGCGTGCTAGATAAAGAAGGAGGTTGTCATACAGACATTGTCACAAGAGTATCGAAAGCACAAAATGCATTTAATATGCTACGAAAGACATGGAATTCAACGGAGTTAACAAAAAATATGAAATTAAGAATTTTCAATACGAATGTAATTAGCGTACTATTATATGGAGCAGAGTAAACTACAGTTAAAAAAACTAAAAATATTTGTAAATAAATCCCTAAGAAGAATACTCAAAATATATTGGCCAGTACAAATAACAAATTTAGAACTGCGGAAACAGATTAACATGGAACCATTGGAAAAAAGTATAAAACGTAGAAGATGGAGATGGATTGGTCATTCATTAAGAAAACCAGTATCAGATTTAACCAGGCAATCACTAGAATTCACTATGCAAGGGAAAAGAAAGCAGGGAAGGCCTGCTTTAACATGGAAGAGAATGGTTAAAAATGAATGTAAAATACTAAATTTAAACTGGTCTCAGGTCAAGGAAATTGTAAAAAACAAAAGAGATTGGAAACAGTTTATTGAATTATTGTGCAATAAGGTAGAGGATTAACTCAAACTCGCGGGTTTTAAAATTTAAGTGTACAAGTGAAGTAAAAATAGTGCAACGCTGACAACCTTGCGCTAACTTTATGTCACTGAAACGTCTAACGGACGCCCTATGATCCTTTGAGGACCGAATAGGAATGAAGAAGAACAACAAATTCAAACAAACTTCTGCCACATAAAACTGTCAAGTTAATGTTAATGGCAATTGCGAGTAAGCTCATTGTTAAGAACTCAGTCTTATTTGCTAAGAAAGACTAGCGATACTGAAACAATTAGAAGAAAACAAGGCACAATTTTACAAGCAGAATTTTCAAAAATTATGGTATCTTGATATTTTCAGTCTTAGTTTTCTGTGAAAGCAATGATACATATTGCTACGGTCCTTTATCATTTTAGTTTAATATAATTGAATTGAATAATTTACTATCAGGGTTTTATCACGTTATATTCTATCTTACCTTTATTGGTCCTCAGTTAGTAACAAATAGTACTATAACAAAATCAATTGTTCAGCTCTCAATCTCGTTGGGTTACTGCAGAAATGTAATTAGGACATACACAAATAAAACACATAACACTTTAAATATGAGGCAATTAGCATTTATTGATTATAAATTTGTATTTTTGAAAATGTATAGGTTTAATCAAATTATTGTTAGTAAATTTAGTATTAAATTGAATTTAGATAATTAATACAGTTTGTCTACTTGCAGTTTATTTTAATGTTTATTGTTAAATTGTTTCATAAAAGTTTTGCTTAAACACTGTTAACTTTGCTCGTCTTTAATTTATTTATAATTTACTTTCTTCAATTTTAAAATTGTTCAGTTAGCAGTTTTGTTCATTTAAATGTTTTATATTTTTACTCAGATCAGGTATTTGTAATATTATCTTTGTTTTTCACTTACGTTCTGACTGTTCTATCTTCGAGCTCAATTTATCTTGATTGACACACTGAACTTGCATCTACTGCCTGGGCTGCTTTGCACCGTCGTCAGCTACGACTACTAATTATGCTACACACATACCACCATCTTCATATTTCTTACTCCAAACATCTTATTCTGACCACATTTATTTTATACAAAACACACTCTGGGCACATTTCAGCATTTATTATTAATGTAATTGAATTTTTACACTTTTAGCTTGATTTTAAAGCTGGTGTGATTTTTTAATTCCAAATTTTACACACACAATTATTGTTATTTTCTTATATTCTCAAAAACCTTGAAAATCAAATATCAAAAAAATGACAAATTCCTACTTTTCAACCATTGTGAGATTTAGCTAAACACGTCATATTTTAGGTTAGCTTGTTCTCAAATTGTGCCGATTTCTAATTATTATGCACCATTATACAACAATAATCCTTATACAACAAATATGTAATAAACAAACTTGTCTTATCCTTTCTAATAATATTTACTTTTGCAGAAACAAACTGACTAATATAACAACTTCAAAATGATTGTCATCAACCAAATTGAGTTACATTTGCAGTCAACGAATGGACAATTAGCTGCTATCGTTTACAATTTCACATGTAATTGAATTAATAACTATGATTCTTTCTGCCTGATCTTTGTTTCAGTAATGGACAGTCAAATTTGCTGAAGAAGCTGTCGATATCATTGTATGAAATAGAATTTTTAATAAAACAGTACTGCTCTATTCAATATCCTTGTTATTTGCATCATAATTCATCTGCGTGTTAATTAGAATTTATTTAAAATGCTTTGCCATTTAAATCAATAGATATATATTACAATCAAAAGATGTGGGTATAAAAAATATACAATAGTCAATAATACATTATAGCCAATTTATTACAGTAGAGGTGGCATCTACAAAATCATCTAAGGTGTCCTGGAATGGTCTATGTGCGTACTAGGACTAGGGTTTGGAAAGACTCGGACATTTTGGACCCGTTGAGTCCGAGTCCAAATATTTAATATTGTTTGTTCAAATATATCTATACACTGTGGTATTTTATCTCGTTACAACACATATTATGCCCAGCATTTTTTTCATGAGTGTTAGAATGTCATCAACATGTCCAACACTCACGAAAAAACGCTGAACGTACTATATGTTGTAACGAGATAAAAAAAAAACCAGTGTATACATAATTTCCTTTTGTTTTATCAATAATTCATTATTACAACAAACACATATTATCATTAATCATTAAGACAAAAAGAGTACTATACAAAAGAGATTTATTTTTCTCCTGTATGAGTTTTCGTATGTATAACTAAACTACTTCTATCTGCTGCTCTGTATTCATAAACTGAGCAACTGTACGGCCTTTCTCCTGTATGAGTTCTCATATGTGCAAGTATATGACTTTTAATTGCTGCTTTATATTCACAAATTGAGCAACTTTATGGTTTTTCTCCTGTATGAGTTTTCGTATGTATAACTAAACTACTTCTATCTGCTGCTCTGTATTCACAAACCAAGCAACTGTATGGCTTTTCTCCTGTATGAGTTCTCATATGTGCAACTAAATCGCTCTTATATGCTGTTCTGTATTCACAAACCGAGCAACTATATGGTTTTTCTCCTGTATGAGTTTTTGTATGTCTAACTAAACTACTTCTATCTGCTGTTCTGTAGTCACAATCCAAGCAACTGTATGGCTTTTCTCCTGTATGAGAGCTCATATGTGTAACTAAAGTACTTTTCTGTTGTGTTCTGTATTCACAAACCCAGCAACTATATGGCTTTTCTCCTGTATGAGTTTTTCGTATGTCTAACGAAATGACTCCTATTTGTTGTTCTGTATTCACAAACTGAGCATCTGTATGGCTTTTCTCCCGTATGAGTTCTCATATGTTTAACTAAATGACTTCTATCTGCTGTTCTGTGTTCACAAACTGAGCATCTGTATGGCTTTTCTGCTGTATGAGTTCTCATATGTGTAACTAAATCGCTCTTATATGCTGTTCTGTATTTACAAACTGAGCAACTGTATGGCTTTTCTCCTGTATGAGTTCTCATATGTTTAACTAAACTACTTTTCTGTGCTGCTTTGTATTCACAAACTGAACAACTGTATGGCTTTTCTCCCGTATGAATTCTCATATGTTTAACTAAATGACTTCTATCTGCTGTTCTGTATTCACAAACTGAGCATCTGTATAGCTTTTCTCCCGTATGAGTTCTCATATGTGTAACTAAACTACTTTTCACTGCTGTTCCGTATTCACAAACTGAGCATCTGTATGGCTTTTCTCCTGTATGAGATCTCATATGTGTAACTAAATTACTTTTACGTGCTGTTTTGTATTCACAAACTGAGCATCTGTATGGCTTTTCTTCTGTATGAGAACTCATATGTGTAACTAAGTTACTTCTCTGTGCTGCTTTGTATTCACAAACTGAGCAACTGTATGGCTTTTCTCCTGTATGAGTTCTCATATGTTTAACTAAATTAGTTTTCACTGCTGTTCTGAATTCACAAACTGAGCATCTGTATGGCGTTTCTCCTGTATGAGATCTCATATGTGTAACTAAACTACTTCTCTGTGCTGCTTTGTATTCACAAACTGAGCAACTGTATGGCTTTTCTCCCGTATGAGTTCTCATATGTTTAACTAAATGACTTCTATCTGCTGTTCTGAATTCACAAACTGAGCATCTGTATGGCTTTTCTTCTGTATGAGAACTCATATGTGTAACTAAGCTACTTCTCTGTGCTGCTTTGTATTCACAAACTGAGCAACTGTATGGCTTTTCTCCCGTATGAGTTCTCATATGTTTAACTAAATGACTTCTATCTGCTGTTCTGTATTCACAAACTGAGCATCTGTATAGCTTTTCTCCCGTATGAGTTCTCATATGTGTAACTAAACTACTTTTCACTGCTGTTCCGTATTCACAAACTGAGCATCTGTATGGCTTTTCTCCTGTATGAGATCTCATATGTGTAACTAAATTACTTTTACGTGCTGTTTTGTATTCACATACCAAGCATCTGTATGGCTTTTCTCCTGTATGAGATCTCATATGTGTAACTAAATTACTTTTACGTGCTGTTTTGTATTCACATACCAAGCATCTGTATGGCTTTTCTCCTGCATAATTCTTTGTATGTCTAACCAAATTACCTTTACATCCTGTGCTGTATTCACAAACGGCGGAACTATAAGGTTTCTCTCCACTACAAGCAGTATTTACGTTATTTTTGTCTAATGTTTTCTTTTCATAATTTTCATCCTTTAATTCAACGCCTTCTTGTTTAATAGATAGATTATCAAAATTGTCATTGCTATTCATGTTCTGCGATATGCATGGTGTAGTTCCTATAGAACTACAATTTTCCATAGTTTCTTAATGAATGGTAATTGTTTGAACGTTTCTATTAATTATATATTAGCCAAAGGAAGTTGGATATCTTCACACCTAGAACAAAAGCAGATTGTCATTCAAATTCAGCTATTTATTTATTTATGGATTTATGGGATAACTATAACCGCACTGAGTGCGGTAATATAGTATTTTACATTACAAGCCAGGTAAAACAGTTTTCACTGGCGATAGGATTAGGATGATTGGCGAGCCGTTAGGTGTGTCAAGTATAATATTTTATTTGTTTTTCATTTGTAAATAAACCGAAAATTCATAATGAAATAAAGTTTTCCCCTGCTTTCATAACAATTATTATATTTTTAAAAATGTCTTGTTACCTTTGAAATCATTACTCTGACAACGGCGTTTAAAGTTTCTAAGCAGTACCTATGTGAACAAGGTACGGTCGTCTCTAACTTGTCAAAAATCAACAACTTTCATCTCTAACTTGTAATAGTATTTAACATTACTAGCTTGGTAAGAGGCTTTTTACTGGCGAACAGAAGGATATGACTGGCGAGCCAGTCACCTTCTTGAGCCAGTAAAACCGCTACCTTGCCTGTATTGTTGAATATTTTATTTGTTCCTCACTTCTAAATAACTATAAATTTACCATTTATTCACCATGTCAAACTGACAAGTAACTAAATTCATCAATATGACACATACTAAGGAAGACAACTCTGGCTTTGCACGCTATCATTTATCTATGAGCACGCTTGTAAAATTTTACTGTCTAGCCAGTTAAGAAACATTTTCAAGGTGAATACAGTGACTTGATAAATTGATGTTTACAAATGATGAACAAATAATAGTATATTAAAGTATGAGTGGATAACAAGGTCTTTAAAACACGCGCGAGTGTTTTAAAGACCAGTTATCCACGAATACTTAAGCTATTTTTTATTATACCTGCAATAAAGGAAATAAATTACGCACTAAAAACTTAGAAATAATTTTTGTCATGATAAATCGAGAGGGCATAATAATATTGCTACTATAGTTACGAGGATTGTTTACGTTTTTGTCGCGTCCACGTCAGTTGTTGCATTTCATCCGATATAGAAGCATTGGCCGAACAAGCAGAATCGAAAATATTACCGTCGAAGTCAAAAGACGCATACATGAAAGAATATGAAATTTTGTAAAGTGGATGGAACTGAAAAAAGCCATAAATGTAGATGAAATGTTGATGCTTGCTTATATGTTAGAAATGGTAAGTTGATAAACAGATTAAATCGTGAATGTTATATTTGACATTTTTTTTCAGTCTAAGACATATAAATGTTCAGCGGTATGGTGCATTCATTCAAAATTGCAGGCAATGTTAAGATTAAAAAATAAGCTACTGGATTTGTGAAAAGTTTGAACAAGGGGCACGAGGCAAAAAGTCTTGGGTATTTACGGACGAAGATTTACGAAAATTTTTCATCGATGCTCCTGATGCTAGCTTCTTGTTTTTAAAAGTATGTGTATGAATTTTCTCTAAAAAAAGTCAGATAATGCCTTCAATTTTCAGGTTGTCAACATTTGTGGAATTTTTGGTTCGTGTAGGAGACAAGAAATGTGTGATTTGCGAATATCTGATGTTAACATTCGTCCGTTAAAAACGGTCAAAGGCCGGAAATTCGTTATTGTAGATAGTGACGGTGGCATACCATACGTTCAGTTGTTTAAAAAATATCTTTCTCTTCGCCCAAGCAATATTAACACTGACAGAGTATTTTTAAAATATGAATCTGGCAGATGTTTCGCCTTGTTGTAGGAATGAATACTTTCAGAAAATGTCCCTCTTTGGTAGCGCGTTTCTTAAATCTGCCAGACCCTGACAAATGCACTGGTCATGCATTTAGGTAGTTTACAGTCATTCTATAAATGAATTAAAGATTAACAATAGTATTTTATCAGGCGAACGTCTGCTACAATTATGGCAAATGGCGGAATTGACATAGATTAACTCAAGTGTCAAGTTGGTTGGAAGTCTTCTACAGTTACAGCGAGTTATATTAAAGAATCCATCGCAAACAGGACTGAGGTATCAAAACTCATTGCTGGAATGGTCAGTGGTGAAAGTACTAGTGTCTCAGTTGCTGCTAATGGGGAAATAAACTACGTGTCTAGATCATCTACATCACATAATGGTCGACATAATGTTACTGAAAGCCAGAAGACAAAATCGGGAGCTAATCAGATTCAGATATCTAATAATGCAAATTGTACCTTGAATTTCTACCTTAATTAGTTTTATGTTGTTATTTCAATAATTTATTTTTAATAAAGATAGCGATGAAGTTATACTGTTATCTACATACCTTGTTTCCTTGACAACCTTTAAAGCTCGGCTCGGCTTTAATCGCCTGTTTTCACACGCTCAGGCGTGCTTTAAACGACGATTCTGATGCAGGTATAATAAAATAGCTCTTAACGATACTCAAATTAATTTCGTAAATAGCTTATAGCAACAACAATGAAGATAAATTTGTTTAAGATATGGATCATAAATAAATCCATCCTAAAATTTTTGATGATTTTACCGTTATACTATGCATGTAACGTATAAATGTAAGCTTCTCATCAATGATGATACCCAACTCTTTAACACTGGGAACATAACCCAAACGATTGTTATATGTCACTAGTTTAAAATTGTTTTGTTTTCTTAAAAAAGGACATATGCCAACACTTTTGAATATTTAGTGAAAGCCTATTGTTGTTACATCATTGACTGTTTTTATAGTTTCAAATACTTTTAGATCGTCAGCAAATAATAAACAATTTCTATGTTGGAAACAATTAAAAATATCATTTATGAATAGATTCAATAAAAGGGGGTGTCATATGTCCCCTTTGTGACACTCTTGAACTAACAACCATTGTGTCTGAGAGGTAACATCCTATTTCAACATATTGCTTCCTATCGGATAAGTAACTATGCAACCATTGTAATTTTCTTAAATTAAAACATACTTTTTTAATTTTGTTAACGACAAATTATGGTCAACCCTATCAAATGTCTTGGAAAAATCAGTACAGACGGTATCCACTTGCTTGCTGACCTCAAAGGCATTTAATAAGGCTGTATGATAGGACAGTAAGTTAATTACTGTGCCCTTTCGAAGAGAGAAATCATGTTGTTCATTGCTTACAATCTCCCGACAAGACCATGGCAATTGCTTACTAATCAAGCGGTCAGAAAGTTTAGGTATAACGGATTGTTTGCTAACACTTCTATGATTTTGTACACTACTCCTATCACCAGACTTAAAAATGGGTATTATATAGCTAAGTTTCCAGTCGAAGTGCAAATCAAAAAGTATTTAGGTAAAAGTGTTGTCAGAGGACAGACACAATTTTTTAGTAGTAAATTAGGTAAACCATTGCGTCCCGTACTAAGTTTATTTGGCAACTGACTAACTTTATTAACTTTATGGGCACCACCCACCGTTAGATTGCTATTTTATATAAAGTTATTATGATATCAAGAAGCTACACTAATGGCAAAAGATATTTATCGATTTTGTAAAAACAAAGAATGCAAGAGCTGCGTCTGCATTAATTGCGGTGAAGTCTATCATTATTCATGTTCTGAAAGAATTAGAAATAAATATGTAATTGATAGTACTCGCATAAATTGTTGTGGTGTATTTAATGACAAGATTAAAAATACCTTATTGAGAGAAATAACATTGTTGAGAGAATTAATCGACGAGACCAAAGAAAGAAATGTACCTACTTTTGGAAGAAAAGGTGGATGACTTGGAATCCAAGTTACAAGGAAATCACCGTTCCTATGCTAGTGTAGTATCAAAAAGAGTTTCTCAGCAAACTAAAAAAGCTCCTGTTATTATCGTTAAACCCAGAGAAAAGTGTGATAAAGGCTCAATTTTGCAAAATAGGTATTAAATCTAAGATAAATGTAGATGATAAGAAAATTGCAGTAAATTCAATTAGCGAAAAAGAGGATGGAACTCTATTCATTAAATGTAATGATGCTACAGAATTTGAATTAGTTAAACAAGAGCTTAGGTCTCTTTTGAAAAATTGTGATCGAGTAAGTTGAGAAACCCAAGAATCAAAATTGTAGGAGTTGAGGATACTTTCAACAAGAATAGTGCTGAGTTAACTTTGAAAAATCAGAATTTTGTTGATTGTGAATATTGTGATGTTGATGATGTTAAGGTTTTACATGTACAATATATTAAAACGAAAAACACAAGGACTATCTATGTTGATCTCAAATCCGAATTATATAGGAAAGTTATGCTGACAAAATCTATTTTTATAGGGTAGCAGAGTTGTCGTGTGTATGAAGACTTAAATGTAAATCGCTGTTTCAAATGTAATGGTTATGGGCACAAATCCCTGAAATGTAGAAATGATGTTTGTTGTGGGTACTGCGCCGGTAATCATGTAAGCGACTCTTGCCAAAATAAAGGTACCAAAGTCTGCACAAATTGCTCTAATGCAAATCATAAATTTGGTTCTAAATTAAAAACTGGTCATTATCTATTTGAACAAGAACTTGGTGATAGTTACAAATATCACAAAATGTGGCAATTTCAAAGACTCAGTATTATTGAATATTATTCTAATATTTTTCTCTCTATGTGCAAACTAACATAGAACATCTTGATCAAAATCTCAATGGAACTACAATTATGTGAAAGAGCTTAAATGACCTGAATCATACCCTGAGAGGTAGAACTGGTCTTAGCCTATTTAACATTAATACAATATGACAATAAATATAAGATACCGAAATTGAATGGAAAATAGCAGTTGCCATGGAAGAAAAAACTGCAAAAATGTCACGCTAACTTCTACAAGACAGTTTTGTATTTAAAGTCTTGCAATAAGTTCGTGAAACAAGATGCTTACTAACGAGCAAAATATTTTTATTTGCAACCACTATAATCGCTCATACGGAATCGGCAGAAACAATGGACCGAGAATCAATTACGTTAAAATTAATTTTTTTGAGCAATATGAAAGAGATGTTACAAACACAACAATAAGGCGCACAGTAATGAAGTTTCAACGTACAGGCAGTGTTCTAGTCCAAAGGAAAGAAACATCTGGGCAAAAGAGAACAGTACGGAATAATGAAAACCACGGCAGTGGAACACTTTTTCCAAGATTTACACCAGCCTCTATTTAGAGACATAGCATCCAATCTTCAGCAACGCTTGGAATTATGATTGCAACGAGATGGTGGTCATGTGGAGCATATCGTACATCAATAATTATTACTTTTGTATAAATATAGTTTGATATTTTATTAATAAGATTTTTTAGTTTCGGTATCCTTTATTTATTGTCATACTGTATTAGAAGTATGAAGAAAAATGTTGAAAAATAGCATAGGTCATACAAATTATGAAATAGACTTAGGAAGCATGAAAGAAATATTTACAGAATTGTCAACAAATGAGGGTAATATATTTATTACTTCCTTTTATGGATCACATAGTATACCTATTACAATCTTCACAGAGAAACTCTATGAACATATCCAAAATCATGCTAATTTGAAAAATCATTATATTATAGGAGATATGAATATTGATATCCTGAAAGAAAACATAAATACTAGTCATTATTTAAATAATCTGTATGAATTTGGATATAAATCATTTATAAATATTCCAACTAGAGTCTCTGGGAGTTCATCCAGTTCTACTGATCATATTTTTGGCAAAACATATGTAAATGTTGAAACTACTTCGTTTCTATGTGATCTGAATCTTACTGATCACTACGCCACAATGCTCTATATAAATAGAATCATTGCAAACATAGTTGATGATGACATATCATCGAAATACAAAATAAATTATAATAAGTTGTTGGATAAAATCAGTAACATAGATTGGAGTATGGCCTATGATGCAAATAACGTAAATTTAGCTGTTACTAAATTGATATATGTATTGAAAGATACGGTTAGTCAATGTAAACAATTACTTAAAATTAAAGGTAAAAACAAACCTAGAAAAAATTAGATAACTAAATGCCTTATTAAATCTTGTAGAGTTAAAAACAAATTATATAAAAAAATGAAGCTAGCCCAAATAATCTTACAATTGCGAACAATTATTTGAGGTATAAAAACATGTTCAACATTTTATTGAGAGCAGCCAAAGAAAACTATTATTTACTAGCAACGTGATATTGTACATTTTCGTCATAAAAACAAAATATGAAAAGCTACTCATAACTCCCAAGGAACCTGTCAAATTTTTTCTCCCTCAAACTCTTGGTAACCAAGCAAGTATAGGCCATGTCTTAGCAACCATACATTGAGGCAACCCTTGATGTTACTTAAATATTCTAATTTTAAATGTCATTATGACATTTTGAAATTTCATACTATTGTTACTAATATGCTAGTAAATAAAATATTGTATGCACCACGGGAGATATTCATGTTTTTTACCCTCGGTCTGTAACACATGTCAACCTCAGGGAAAAAACATATTCATATCTCCCTTAATGCATAAATATCTATTACAATAACTTAGTACAAACAAATAATTCAAATATACACTCAATATGGAATTTTCTTAATGAAACCCTAGTTAAAAATAAATCTAAAACAAAACCAATTACAAAAATGTTGTCACATGAAGATAATAAATACTTGGAGAATAATGCCTTAATTGCTAACTTTTTTAATAAATTCTTCATCAAAATAGGTCCTGAAATGGCTGAAAAATTTGATTCGTCTATAGATAATGACATAGATATTGACCGTTCTGACTATTTTTCTAACACCAACTGATGAAAATGAAATTTCGGAAATTATTGAGAAAATGAATTGTAAAAAGTCCGGAGGCGTTGATCATATTCCTATTGGAGTTATTAAACACACTGCAATGTACCTTGTCAAGCCGTTGACGGTCATTATTAACAATTGCATGGAAAATGAAGTTGTTCCAAATCATTTTAAGAAAGCTGAAGTGATTCCAGTTGTTAAATCGGGGGATTGCAGGTGAGGCTGCAAATTACAGACTTATTTCTTTACTTTCAAACTTTGCTAAAATATTTTAAAAGGTTATTAAGATGAGAATATGTAGCTTCTTCTGAAACACAATATAATAAATCCCTTTCAATTTGGGTTTTAAGAGGACAAAAGCACTGAGATGCTATTAGATATGTGACTGATCAAATTTGTAGTGCAATGGATAATAATGAACCATGCATATCAATTTTTTTGGATCTTGCTAAAGCTTTTGACACTGTCAATCATGACAAACTGTTAAGGTGGAGATTTAGTCGGGTTCCACGATGATAAAAATTACTTACTAAGTGGTGTTATCCAGTGTCAAAATGAAGCAATTCAACTCTAGCGTATTAGGTTTGCAAACAGTCTATAAATGAATTTGTCCGTGGCGTAATTTTAAACACCTCGGCTGTACAGGTGCGCGGAGTGCAGGACGTTGCAGGCTAATCAAACATGTCATTGTTATGTCTACGAGCCCAGAATCATATCATTTGGCCCAGATCAGTAAAGCTCTTAAATTTGCTGGTGTAATACTTGGAGTTCGTCCGAAATTTGGCTTTTCTAATAATAATCAAGTTTAGTAATAATAAAGTTTATTTCCAAAAAATAAAACAATAGTAATTTTTGAGAAATCCATTATAAATCATTTATAGGAAATTAGATGGCAAGCAGATGACCTCTGCAGAAGAGACCCCTGCTCTTACTTACCACCTAGCAAAATAACAGAAACCAAATACATTAAAAATACTCAAAAATACACAAAAATACAAATAATGCAATCTACAATATACAAAATACAATATAGTATACAGAGCTGGGCCGGGTACTGATAAATTGTACTCGGGTACTGAGTACCAAGTACATGCCTTAACTAAAGAACGAGTACAGAGTACCAAGTACTATACTCATTGCACACCCTGTCGAGTACAGTACTCCGAGTACAAGTACTCGAATTTCAAGAGTACTATTTGCAAGTACATGTTTCTTCCCCCACCACTTTTACTTAACATTGTTTTCGGTTTATAATAAGCAAAATAAACAAAACAGTTTATCATTTTATTACATTCCTTTGTACAACCAACAAAAATATATGATAAGTAATAATACAATATTAATATGGCCCTTACCTCGAGCGCTCAAGTCTTCAAGAAAACCACAGTAGCGGCAGCTTGTAGGGTTAGTTATGATAGCGTGTTGTATTTGAATCATTGGAGGGTTAGAGTGTTGTCAGCAGTGGTGTTCCCATAGGATATACTCCATATACGCCGTATACTCTCTAGATTTTCTGGGCATACTGCGTATACTCTCAACCAATTTTGTGAAAACTTGTTGAATGTGCTTAAAAATTAGGCCTAACGTCAAATCGAACACTATTTGAACAATTGTCTGCACCAAGGCTGCCAGTGTTTGTAGGATTTATCCCACCACTCTACCTTTCGAGAAGCAGTGAAGGATGTATTCCGCAACCATACGTGAAGGTTTGTCTGCTAAACCATCGATCGACACTTTCAGCTCCTCATGGTCAAGTTAAAGAACTCGAAAAAAACATAGAGGAAAAAAGATACATTACGAAAAAAAAAATTTAATTAGGTTAAACGGCTTTTTTCAATTTTATATGGAAAAAAATAATTTTTTTAAGCTCATTTGTTGTAATTGCCCCCCCCCCCCCCCCGCCGCCAAGCACCCATATAAAAAGTCATCAACACAATGGATTGCCGGTAGTAAAGTATACCTTCGACAAAATTGATGGGAACATCACTGGTTGTGTCGCTTCGCCTTCTCGTACAAACAGACACCGGCAACACCGTCAAACACAGCCAAGTCCAGACTTGCATGGCACGCTTGCGCTTTGGGTATTAAAGTACCCGGACAAATGTACTCATAAAAGACGCGGGTATCGGATACTTCTACCCAATGTGATGACGGGTACGAGTACAAAGTACTTTATTGAAAATTGTACTGGGTACCGGGTACAGAGTACCCGAATTGTACTTAGAGTACAGTGTTTGAGTACTTGTACTCGAGTACTGCCCAGCTCTGATAGTATATACCATACGCGATATCCAATATACAAGGTGTTTCAAAAATGTCTGCCAAAATTTCTAGGACGTATAGTACATCAAAAAATAAGTGTAGTTTACTCTATAAAACTATTTCCGAAAATGCACTCCCAAGGAGCTACAGCCCCTAGAAGACTTTCAAAAATGGTTTTTTAGCATTTCCTTCAAAACTGTTACAGGTAACTTAATGAAATTTGGCACAGGAGCGTAGTTTTTTATGAGAAATATTACTAATTGGTTAGAATCTTCATATTTTATTTAGGGGAGTAACTTACAAGGGGGCTGAAATGGTTCAATTACCCTATCCTTTATGTGCGTGGTTTTATCTAATACATTTATCAAAACTCTCAAAGCTTGATTTATCTTACATAAAAAAGGCATTCTTGTTAAAATGTTTTGTTTAAGTCATATCTAGGCCTACTCAAAAGATTTTCGAAGGCATTTTGGACAAGTAATTTCAAAGCTTGAAAAACACGTTAACATTCAACTGCAAATTACACGAAAACGGTCAACTTTAAAACATTTTAACAAGAATACCTTTTTTATGTAAGATAAATGAAGCTTTGCGATTTTTGATAAATGTATTAGATAAAACTACCCACAAAAAAGATAGGGTAATTGAACCGTTCCAGCCCCCTTGTAAGTTACGCCCCTGAATAAAATATAAAGATTGTAACAAATTAGTAATATTTCTCATAAAAAACTACGTCCCTGTGCCAAATTTCATTAAGTTACCAGTACCAGTTTTGAAGAAAATGCTAAAAAACCATTTTTGAGAGTCTTCTTCTAGGGGCTGTAGCTCCTTGGGAGTGCATTTTCGGAATTAGTTTTATAGAGTAAAATACACTTATTTTTTGATGTACTATACGTCCTAGAAATTTTGGCAGACATTTTTGAAACACCTTGTATAATATACAACCTAGAATATACAATATACAATGCCCAATCACTCACAATTATAAAAAGTAACAATGTTATCAAGTTGCACCCGTTAATAAAGGAGTTTCCGAAATACACTTTTCATTGTAGGTCTCTTTTTATGGCAAAGTTATAGATCCCCCTTGGGATTACTTCTTCTTTATATTGATCGACAGATGACCTGGGGCTGAGTTTAGTAATTTGTTTTCTTGGAGAAGTAAATTTTCTTCCGCCACTTTTTTAGGCTCCTTTAACAATCGCTTAACTGTATTTAGGCCAGCATCGGTTGCTTTAGTCACTCCTTCTTGCAAAACGACTGAGAAAAATTGCAATAGTCGCTATAGATTCTTTCACGTCCTTGACTACGAATTAGTTTCTTACGGTTACCCATAATGCAGGCAGCTCTATGAATAATTAAAATTTCCTTAAGAGACTACTTTACAAGTCAATACCTATTTTATACTTACATATGTAACTGTGAAAACAGCAGTAAAGATGCACAATTTAGTCCTTGTAAATGGTTGATTAAAGGAACTCCAAAGAAAAAACGCTAGAAACTTCAACGAAATCACCGGCAACGTGTTTTGGTTTCGACGCCGCAGCTAATAATGAGATTTACGAAGAGCCACGCCACAGGCCTAAACATTTTCAATTACAAATGTACAAATGTCAGGCTTGACTTTTAAGTTGGTCGACATTTCTATTTGCATCATAACCTCAAAAAGTTATTTAATGACAATTATTGAAATTAGTTCTAATTATAAGA
Source organism: Agriotes lineatus (assembly GCA_940337035.1). Taxonomy (NCBI): domain Eukaryota; kingdom Metazoa; phylum Arthropoda; class Insecta; order Coleoptera; family Elateridae; genus Agriotes; species Agriotes lineatus. The sequence continues at coordinate 46,717 of CALNHX010002858.1, forward strand.
GTGGGCATCTCCAATCCTTTTAGTAATTATAATTAAAATATTATCAAGTGACCTTTGTAATATGTTATTTGGGTTGCCTGCACCACTCTATCTGTACGGCGGCCCAAGTATAGGAGATTTTAATGGAAGGGTTGGGAAACCTACAAAAAGATACAGAGAATACTTAGGGACATTTGGTGAGGACATAATTAATATCAATGGTATAAGACTCTTAGAATTCTGTATTAATAATGAACTAATGATAACAAATACATGGTTTAAAAAGAAAGACATTCATAAATACACCCGTACGCAACCCTCACAACTACAATACTCAATAATTGACTACATTCTTGTAAGGAAACAGTGCATGAACAGAGTAAAAAATGTTGCGGTGAAATGAGGTGCAGAAATCGGATCAGACCATTGGACTTTTACTTACCTAAGCAAAATGAACCCGCTGTCCAACCGATAACCAAAATTACATATAGATTAAAATGATATAAACTGAGGCAAGAAAAAACACGAATTAATTATATGGTGCTACTGACAGAAAAAATAAAAGGTACAGATTGGAGAATACTAGAAGGTAATGTAAATCTAGTGTGAAACAAATTGAAATTACTGCTGATATCAACTGCAACATCAACATGCGGTGCTAGTAAATGCGATAACAACACACGTAATAAACAAACATCGTGGTAGACGCGAAATATACAGAGCGAAATTAGGGAGAAAAAACGTTCATGGCAGGTATAGAACAAAACTGAGGAAAAATACAACATATACAAAGCGCAAAGAATCAGAGTAAAGAATCTGGTGAAAGAAGCCAAAGTGAGAAGCTGGGAGGAATTCGGTAAGAAAATGGAGGGAAAATCTACAAACAATCAGAAACTGTTTTACCGAATCCTAAAAAATCTGAGGAAAGAAAAAACCTGTCCACTTAATTTTATCAGAGATATAAATGGTAATCTGCTAACTACAGAATCAGAAATCATGTTAGGGTGGAAACAACACTTGAATTAAGCGCTAAATTTCCCAAGCGAGACGAACCAAACTGAACTAACGGTTAATAACGACACTCAACCCGATTATGACTGTGAATTAACAGGAGAAGAATTAAAAATGGCCATAAACAAGCTCAGATTAGGGAAAACATGTGGGCACGATGGCATTGCACCAGGAATGATTAAATACACGAGCAAAGAAGGCGAAGACATTTTATTGCGACTCTTGAATCTAGTATGGAAACAAAATGCAATCCCAGAAGACTGGAAAATAGCTTTCATCCACCCTATACATAAGAAAGGTGATAAAAAGGAATGCGCAAATTACATACCCATATCCCTGTTACGTGTAGCAGAAAAACTGTACGAAGTCGTACTGCAGAAAAGACTAGCTAACAATTTGGAGACACAAATAGCAGAACTACAAGCTGGGTTTAGGGCTGGCAGAGGGACGCAGGACCATATCTTTACAATACGCCAAATAACGGAAAAACTAACAACTAAAAACAGAAAATTGTACCTTTGCTTCATAGATTTATTCCAGGCCTTCGACAGAGTGAACAGACAAAAAATATGGCAAGCTTTGGAGAACAAAGAAGTAAATCAGAAGCTAATACAAGCAATACATAGTATATATACAACATGTAGCGCAGTCCGAACTAAAGAAATTTTACTGGGGAGTAAACAACCTACATCCCATAAACACCAACATCCTTGCCTACGCAGATGATATGATCCTATTGGCTGAGAATGGAATAGATCTACAACACAATTTAAATGTAATCCTTAAACATCTACAAACATGTAATTTAAAAATAAATAAGAGTAAAACTAAGGTGATGGTTATAGCAAAAAAGCACACGGAAATAAATATCCAAATCGATAACGAAGCGGTTGAACAGGTCACAAGCTTCAAATACCTGGGCTGTGTTCTACAAGAAGAAGGGCATATTGATGAAGAAGTAGACACCAGAATTAAGAAAGCTACCAAACTGTATTACCCACTAATTAAATGTGCATTGAAGAAAAGGGAACTAAGTAAAAATACAAAAATAACACTGCACAAAACTTTGTTTATACCCACAATAATGTATGGATCAGAATCATGGACTCTCACATTAAAACAGAAATCTAGGCTACAAACAGCAGAAATGCGCTTCCTACGATGTATTTTAGGGAAAACACGAAAGGACAGAATACGAAATGATACGATACGAGATGATCTGAAAGTAAACTCGCTAATGAAAGAAATTGAAACAAAACAGTTACGATGGGTGGGCCATCTCTGGCGTAGGAACGAATTCAGACTACCAAAAGTTATTAGTGAATCGGGAGTGACGGGTAAAAAACCAGTGGGAAGACCAAAAACTCTGTGAAGAAAAAGGGTAAAACCTGGAATGAAGCAAAGAATTTAGCACAAGATCGCAAAAACTGGAAGAAGTTTATTTCATAGACGTTGAAACCTCTACACTGCGTGGCGGTAGAAGAGGTCGGCATAAGTAAGTAAGTAAAATGACAAAATTGAAGACTAAACTATTAATCGAGTTATTTAACAATAACCGTAACGGCGTAACTGGAGACTTGAATTGCCGCATTTATATTTTTATAACGCTCAACGGCTTAAACCTGAAAAAAAACACAGATTGCAGCTGAAAATTATTTCGGTGGCGCAAATAATTCTCCTTTTTAAATGCCCGCATTCGGCAGGCACAATGCACATGCAGTACGCATCTACCGCACAGCCCTTGACGGAATCCGAGATATTCATTCGTTTTCCGAATGATTCATTCGTATCCGATTGTTCCGAATGATTCATTCGATTGTTAAATTCTCTCGCATTCGGATAGCTCGATTGTTAAATTCATTCGATTTTGCCCATCACTAATTGGAACCAAGATTGTTATAAATTTAGTGAGAGTATACTACGTGCCCTTACGGTTTGAGGAAAGTTGAACAAAGTTAATTTTGTACATGGAATTAGTATTATAATAAGTAGAAATTGAATACATGACTAATGAGGCAATATCAATAATAGTATATTGCATACGGCCAATTAAATGTGTTACACAAGTTACAAAACTGTCAACAAGCACGGATAACATTTTTATAAATCCATAGGATAGTATTAGGGCAATGATCGTATACCTTCAAAAGAATAATAACAAATAACACATTTGAAACTTCTTGAAATTGCTTGCTTGGTAATCTTAGGTGTTTTGTAATTTTAAATATTAATGCATGGTCAAAACTGTAGTAACTTGTTCAGAGTAGAGTTCCTATATGTACTAAGAGTTGAGCCATTGGATCCACAAATCAAGGACCATGTGATGTAGCACAGATATCTTTCATTTATTTTAGTTGAAAGAAATATGCATAAAGTTTAAAATCGGCAAAAATCAGATACTCCATGGTTTGTGGATCCAAAACAAGTAACCCTACATGTCCCAACTCTTTTATATACAGGGACTCTAGTTCAGAGCAAGTGCTATTACAGAAGTAAATCAAATCTTTACTTAAGTATTATTTTGTAGAAACCTAACTTTCAAAATGCAAGATAAACATTATACTGCTTTAAATAACTTTCAATTATTATACACATGCAAAGAGTATATTACCATAAGATGCAAGTTTATTTAGGTTCGAGGAAAAAACATTTCCCAAAGTATGTGTAGTATCGAATCAGTAATTAGTCAAATTCAGTAATAATTTACCAACAATAGAAAAGGTAAATTAACTATTAAAGATTGTAAGCAATCAATCAGTTATTTTAAAAATTACAATCAACCAGTTTATAAGCAACATTAGGAAAACCAATATAACACAAAAGTTACTGCACATTTCTAATGTATTTTTGACTGAGAGAAGTGTTTTCTGACTGCTAACAATCCTTTCTCATGTTCAAGTGACAATTGTTTAAATTTATACCTGAAGCCTTTGACGTAAATCTACAGAATCAGAAGACATCTTGCCCGTACTCCATCAGATGCTACACTTGAAGTTTTGTCAAGGTTCTGGAAGGCGAGAATATTCATATTACATGCTTGCCAGTCATTTACTTGCTGAAATATTATTAGACATTTACGAATACTGTACTGTTCTAGTGTCTCGCAGCATACGCAACATAAAGAAGTTTTTTACAAATTCAAATTAAATGAAATTGTAAGCGAAAACAAACCACGAATTATAATACTTGATAGTCAAGATTGAGCCATGTCGATAAACAACTTGACTAGAACGATGTAAATGAATGCATTTTATGCGCGCAGAGTGACCGATAACAAAGCATCACTGAATGACTGCACAGCACAAATTATTTAAAGGAAAGATTAAACTAATCAGGATTTATTATTGGCGTTTCCCTAGGTTGCATATGCCGGCAGCTACACTATATTGTGATACATACCAGAGACACCGCCTGTAAAGGTGAAGTTTTGCGTATTTTAGGTTATATTACAGATATACTGCAAGCACGGTCTGAAATTATTTAAACAAACTCCTATAACGATTATCTCACCAATGATTGTCAAATGGTATATATATCACGGTTGAAACTTCATAAATGTTTAATATCAACATTAACAAATAACGGTGAAAATACAAAACAACAAATAATAAACCGACTGATGGCCACAAAACTTCGCTTGAAAATGTGATCAGCGGTTCCACAATAATGGGTTGTGGTTGTAACATACGAGTTGGGACTTCTGTTATCTACTCTACATTTTAAACTTTTTTTTCACTACCTTCCTTGCAAGTGATCCTTACACTGTCTGAGTTGAGCGATGTAAGAAACATTTACAAAAATTGTTACAGTTTCCATGACAATGTAAATACTTCCCTAGAGAAGTGAATTACTTACATCCCGCATTTACTATAACTGACGAGATTCCATGTTTGCCATTTGATTAACATGAAGAAAACCATTATCGCTCGTACTATTATCCATTTTTAATCAGAATACAAACACAAAGCTCACAAAACAACACTCACAATCGTATTCACGCATTTTTCACAGTGCGTCTATAACTGTCAAACAAAACGTTACAGCACTGTAACAACGCCCCAAGCTCCGACATAAGCTACTATAATTTAGAAAATTTAATAATTTTACGCTATTACCATTTATTTTACATAAGGAAATATTGGCAGTGAAAAAAATTATGTACTTACACAGGATGTAGATAAGATTTACACTACCTGGCACATTGCTGGCCTCGTTCGCTGCGCATACTCATGCATCAAACGGTCTTCGGTAGTGTAAATCTTACCTACATCCCTTGTAAAGTAATATACTATGTATTTATTAATCGCAAATAAAATGTAGTATCTTAGATAAACAGATAGGTAGTGTGAATATTGATAACTTTTTTTTGTATATTTATTCGACAAGAGATAATAAAGTTATATATTCCCCACTGAATTGAGAAAATGGTGCATTGAAAATGACTGGGAAATATAGACCACTAAAACTGAAAAACAATTTGTGTGTTGTTTTTGCAATAATATTGTCGCGGGGCTAGATAATGAATGGAATAAAATGCAGGTTATTTAAATATCGCAATGATGAATCCTTATTGCTACTGTCATCAGGTTTGCACATATATAAAATTGTCTAGCCATTTTAATTTTTCTGTAATTTCTATGGCTACATATAAGCCGTTCACGACCTTTTTGGGACAGAGTTGGCTATGATTTTTTCTTTTCATGTTGGACTAACTAATTCGATGATGTAGCGGATGCAATTTTTTTTTCTGTCAGTGTCTGTTCGACATTTTCTTGCCACCACATTGCCAGATTTATTATTTTAATATTCGTAAGAAAATAAATGATTTATCAAATGTGTAAAAATAATTTTAATTTCCGTCAAAGGAAAAGTCAAAATGCCCAAAATAATTTTGTTACAACAAAAAATTTCCATTAAACGATGCTACTTCCAATTTAAAAAGGACAGACCAAATCTAAAAGAACGCGAGTTGATGTGGAGACTAGAGAATATCTGGCAACAATGTACCTATTCAGAAAATATAACCTTAAACTGAAAACAACCTAACCTAACACAAAAAGTGTCAATTTCCATGAGGGAGTTTAGTTACAACAGAGATTCTGCCAACAAAATTACTAGATGTTCATAGCCTCACCTGACCCAAAAAGATCGTGAACGACTTATAACCATTTCGTATAGTTTTGGTACAAAGTTGGCGAGTTCGCCTGTATTTCGAGTCCTTTGTAGTCATAGTTCATCGCATAATGCTGCAGCGTTTAGCATCAAGCACAACAATTCAAAATCTTTAGATCATTGTGAGTACAGCTGGTTATTTCATCGCATGCAAGAACGCTCAGTTTCTACTTATTTAAAAACACAATCCGTAAGAGCGAGTGAGAAACCTTTCACGAATTTTAAGAACATCAGTCGATTTCTGTCGCACCGTCACGGCTCTGTCGTCACCGGGCGAAGTTTCTAGCCTCCGATTGGTCACACCTGTACGCGCAAGACAGTCGTTTTGACACGTAAACTTCACGTGGTTTGTAGCGCTTCGCGGCAGTTCAGCCTGGGCCGCCAGAAAGTAAAGTCGACATAACGTATTTGTGGGCGTCTTCATGCTTCGGCGTGGAAGCGCCCGATATTCCTTTTGTGCTGATTCAGCATAGTTTCTTTGGGTTTCTGCTCGAGGAGTTCGATTCCGACTGTGAGAGCGTGAGGTGGCTTTCTGTTTCGCTGATGGAGCGTGTGTTGGTGCTTGCGTACCCGGATGGCCGTCAGATTTGCATCAGTGTCGTAGGACCGAAATTAGGCCCATTGTTCCATAAAGGAGATCAAACTCGCAAAGCTTAACAAATTTTTGGCCCCGCCGTTTTCTTCTCTCGTAAGGGGACATGATTCAGTCTTCGCCCCATTAGTGGATCTTCCGCAAGTGCCGCCCCGACTCCCACGCCTCCGTTCCTGCGTCTGTTGCAGTAGGCACGCCGTTAGCTGCCGTCTCGCCCACGCTTGACAGGTTCCCAACAAAAGGTAGCATGTGTGCATGTAACTTGAATATTTTTGTCGCTAACTTAATGTATTTTAGCCGCTAGCATTTATAATTCATCACCTGTTGTTTGTGGTGGCCTAATTTGAATATTTTTGTCGCTAACTTAATGTATTTTGCCCGTAGCATTTATAATTAATCACCTGTTGTTTGTGCTGGCCTAATTTGAATACCGTTGTCGCTAACTTAATGTACTTTGGCCGCTATCATTTATGATTAATCACCTGTTGTTTGTGCTGGCCTAAATTGAATATTTTCGTCGCGAACGCTTTGCGGCTTAGCCTTTGTCAATTAGAGATTCACGTCACTGGCCGATCAAGACCTGTTAGATAATTAGACTCACGTAACTGGCCTACCACGGCCTGTTGTTTATTTAAAAAGTATTATGACCACTTATGTATAATTAGAGATAAAGCGCCTCCCAGCTAGGGCTCTAGATTTAGGTGTAGTTTAATCGTTGTAGTCCTGTGTATCACCCAGTTTACATGCGTCAGACCAATAGACGAGTATTTGAACTAAGATCTTATAATTACAACGAATCTGTGCATGCCCTTTTCAGGTGAAGGTTATTGTATAAAGATTTATGTACGGCGAAGCCTGAGAGTTGGAGCGTCACAGGTAAGTTTGGCGACGCTTGCCGCTGCAGCGACGAGGTTCGTGAGGCCGAGTTCTCGTATTACACCCCGCTTGACCTTCAAGGTTCGGTTAAACGTGGGTTCCCCCTGATTGGACTTTGTGGCGCCCTTTTCTTTTGCAACACCCTATACATACCGACCCGCTTGCCCTATGGTGTACCGTTTTAAGACCACGCCCATCTACCTGAGCGTACTTGAGCCGCGGCCTTTAGCCTGTTTTGTAGCGATTTCCAGGGTAAGTGTGGACGTTTCACGGACTTGTTTGAATATTCGGCTCTCACTCATCCGTGAGTGTCGTAAAACCAGTTTGATATCGTAACAAAATGTAAATCTTTGTTTGTCAAATTTGTAAGCCAAATTTTAGCATGTTTTTTGAAGTTATTACTTGTAATTTTATTAATTAAGAGATATTGATTGAATTTGTTATATTTTCTTTGATTCTACCTTAACTAAGTGTCGTATATGGCTTGTTGTTGCGGGCTTCAATATGTAGTTGGCGTCTTAGTCTTCTCCAGCGGTTTAGTAAGCAACAAGTGGGGCCTAGTGTTAGTTTGAGTTGCGGGTTGGGATCGGTAAGATTGTAACCGGCGACCCACATGTTTTCCGTCGTAGAATAAAGGCACAAGTACGCTATAATTACAGTTTATTCATTTACATTCCCAGTGCAAAGTACACAGCACTAAGAAGATATTCTACCAAAGCATAGTAAAAAATATATAGAGTTTTTAGAGGTAGTTTTTTAAATATTAAAAAAAATCGTAATCTGCTTCCTAGGTTGTTAATGTGAACATCCCACCTTAAAAACTCATCTATTGTTATTCCTAAATATTTGACAGTGCTAGAAGACTGGACATTTTCCCAGTTACAGTTTACATGTTTACACTTACTTTGGTGAATTTTTAGCTTAGTGATATTACTCTGTTTGGTTTTATTTATGCTGAATGTTAAGGTAGTTTTTCATAGTTTAGTGTCAAAATATTAGCATCCAGCCAGGTTTTGATACTTATCAAATCCTGTTCAGCAACTTCCTTTACTTGGCACTAGTAAGATCCCTCAAGGAACAATACCGTGTCATCAGCGTATGATATAAGTTTACCATTTAACTTTAAATTTAATAGGTCATTGATGTAAATTAAAAAAATAAAGAACCAAGTACTTTTCCCTAAGGTACACCACATTTAACCACTGCTTCGTTACTTTTTATGTTATTGATTACTACAGGTTGTATTCTGTCTAAAAGATAAGTTTGAAATAAATTATGAACATGACCCCTGATACCAATGATTTCAAGTTTCTGTAGTAATAAATTATGGTTTACAGTGTCAAAGGCTTTTTTTTAAGTCTAAGAATATGGCTGAACAGGGTATTGCGTTATCAAGAGCCGAATAAATATAATTAGTTAAAAGTGCTATGACGTCATTAGTGCTCTTGTTCTCAGTAAAGCAAAACTGTTTCATAGATAAAATATTATTTACTGGAAGAAAAGATAAAAGTCTATCTTTAATTATTCTTTCAAATATTTTGGCAAAGTTAGATATCAATGAAATAGGACGATAATTATTTACATCATCAAATGAACTACTTTTTGGAATCGGTGTTATTATGGATTTTTTCAACAATTTGGAAAATAACTTTGTGAAAAGCACACATTGAATAGTTGGCAAAGGGGAAGGGAGACACTATCCACAATATTTTTTAACAATTCTGAAGAAATCCCATCATCCCCAGGCACTTTTCTATCCTTCAATTTTTTAATATTTTTGATTACCTCATCGGGGGTGGTAGCTGTAAGAAAAAAAGTATTATTAGTAGGAGTTATGTTTTTCGACATTTTATTCTGTTCATTTTCATTGATATTAATTTTATTGGCAACGTTTTGCCCGATATCTATAAAGAACTCGTTAAATTTATCTGGTGTGATAACACATGGAGGTTTCGCGTTATTTTGGTCATAATTAAGAGACATTTTGGTAAGTTGCCAAATATTCTTAGCGTCTTTATTAAACAAGAATGAAATATCAGAAACAGAAATCGAGTTAGCAGTCCAAAAACTGAAAAATTTTAAGGCGGCATTGGATAATATATCAGGGGAGCTACTGAAAGTGGGAGCAAGACACACCATTAAAGTTTTACACTGTTTATTTAATAAGATATGGTCGGAAGGATTAATTATAAAATTACCAAAGAAAAGCGATAGGAGAGTATGTGACAATTGGCGAGCTGTTACCATACTAAATACTACGAGTAAAATTTTCACAAGAATATTGTTAGAAAGAATTAAAGGGGAGGTGGATAGTTTACGCAGACAAAATCAGGCAGGATTTAGACCTAGAAGATCCTGTGTACACCATATAGCCACATTGAGGAAAATATTGGAAGAAGCAAACGAATGGCAAAAGCAAGTAAATATGGGTTTTATAAACTTTAAGAAAGCTTTCGACAAAGTTGACAGATCTAAAATGTGGATTATACTCAGAAATTACGGTCTACCCCTTTTTTTAATTAAAATCTTCTATGAAAACTACAATGCACGTATTCTGCAATGGGACAGTTTCGGAAAAAATAAAAATTGAAAATGGAGGTTGCATTTTGTCGCCACTACTGTTTCTTGTAATGATGTACTGGGTAATGAAACAAACGACCGATAATAGAAGAGGATTACAGTGGAGATTTGATCAAAAGCTAGAGGACCTAGAATATGCTGATGACGTTTGCCTAATTACTGAAAAAATAAACCATATACAGGAAAGACTAAATTTATTGAAGTTGGAAGGTGAAACAGTTGGACTAGAAATTAATACAGAAAAAACAAAGATTTTAAAAATTAATCCCTCAGATACCAGAGAAATAACAATAGCAGGAAACGCCATAGAAAGTCTCACAAATTCGCTAAAACCCTTCACCACACATATATTTAACAACTGCTAAATACGTATTTCGACAGTCACGCTGTCATCCTCGGTAGCTAAGAAAACTTACACAGCGAAAAAGGCAAGCGATCTAATCGTGGCCAAATCACAAATGGAAGTGAGCGAGCGCGAAAAAAAAAAACAAAGGTAAAGGTTATTTCAATTCCCTCAACTGGGGGCGGGCTGCTATAGGGACCTTCCGTCCCTCTTCAGCCAAGAACGGGAAACTCGGGATGGGTGAGAGAAAGGAGGGGTGGAGACTGGAAGAAAGGTCAGGAAAGGTGGAGAAATACTGCCCCGGCATTCACCTCAGAGAAGGTACTCTGTTGACTCAGGAAAACCACCTAAAAACCTGAATCAAGGCAGGCGGCCGCAGGAATCGAACCCACGACCTCCCGAATGCTAAGTGGACATGCTACGCATGGAGCCACGGAGCTCGGTAGCAAGCGCGAGCATTTTACATCTATTTATACTGTCTGACCCAGAGGCGTGGCCGAGGGCAAATGAACTTGGCCGACGGTCAATTTAACTTCAACAAATCATATAAGACTGAAGACGGTATTGGTCCGGCATCTTTCTTCTAAAGTTTATTATATCGGTTCTTAAAAATGTCCAAGCTTTCAAAAGAATTTAGTTGCTTTGTTGAAGTTAAAGCGTTTACAATTTTTAGGTCGTCCTTATTTATACTATGGCCCGTTTCGTAAATATGTTGAGCGATACTCGATTTTTCAAATCTGTTGAATCTAAAATGAGCTAAATCCTCTTTAAACCTGCTACCAAAACTACGAAGTGTTTGCCCAATATATTTAGAATCACAATGGGAACATTTAATTTCGTAAATTCCAGATCTCTCTAAAGTCCTTAGTTTGTCTTTCCAATTTCCCAAAAAATTTCTAATATTGTTGTTTGAACCATACACAACATTATGGCCCAATTCTTTAAAAATGTTTTCTAGGCCCTTTGGAGCCGGGTCAAATGGAATTTATATGTACTTGAGTTCTTCACTTCTAAGACTGACGGGAGTTGTGGAATTTCGAAAGTGCAATTTTGTTTTTTGTTTCCTAATCAAATTATCGATAATTTTAGAAGAGAAACCATTGTACACAGCGATGATTTTTATGGTCTGAAGTTCAATGATATATCGATCTGTTTTGGTACCTAATACAATTAGTTTTCACCTTTGCAAATTGGCACTCTTTACAGGTTAGGTGATCGTGATCAACTCACGCTTTAAAATTACTAATACTTTGCAATTTTTTCAAAATTAAATTATTATATATTTTGCAGATTTAATTGACCTGTAATAAGTAATAACAAATTCAAACAAACTCCTGCCACATAAAACTGTCAAGTTAAGATGGCATCTTTAAATGAAGCTCCAAAAACCATCATTTGAACCAGATTGAGAGTTGGGGTAAACCTAATGGCAATTGCGAGTGAGCTCATTGTTAAGAACACGGTCTTATTTGCTAAGAAAGACTAGCGATACTGAAACAGGTAGAAGAAAACAAGCCACAATTTTGCAAGCAAAATTTTTAAAAATTATGGTATCTTGATAGTTCCAGTCTTAGTTTTCTGTGAAAGCAATGATACATATTGCTACGGTCCTTTACGATTTTAGTTTAATTTAATTGAATTGAGTAATTTACTCTCAGAGTTTTATCACGTTATATTCTATCTTATCTTTATTGGTCCTCAGCTAGAACGCGTTTAAAGCAAAATCAATTGTTCGACTCTCAATCTCGTTGGGTTACTGTACAAATTTAATTAGGACATACACAAATAAAACACATAACACTTTAAATATGAGGCAATTAGCATTTATTGATTATAAATTTGTATTTTTGAAAATCTATAGGTTTAATCAAATTGTCGTTAGTAAATTTAGTATTAAATTGAATTTAGATAATTAATACAGTATGTCTACATGCAGTTTATTTTAATGTTTATTGTTAAATTATCATAAACGTTTTGCTTAAATACTGTTAACTTTGCTAGTATTTAATTTATTTCTAATTTACTTTCTTCAATTTTAAAATTGTTGTTAGCAGTTTTGTTCATTTAAATGTTTTATATTTTCACTCAGATCTGATATTTGTAATATTATCTTTATTTTCACTTACGTTCTGACTTTTCTATCTTCGAGCTCGATTTATCTTCATTGACACACTGGACTTGCATCTACTGCATGGGCTGCTTTGCACTGTCGTCAGCAACGTCTGCTACTTATGCTACACGCATATCACCAATATCTTCATATTTCTTACTCCAAACTTCTTATTATGACCACATTTATTTTATACAAAACATTTTTTCTGGGCACATACCAGCATTTATTTTTAATATAGGGAGGGTGGTACAAGACGTATGTAACAATGAAACAAGCTAAATAAATTTGAATTTGCTACTTTACGGTGACGACAAATAACATATTACTAGTGACTATGAAACATGGCTGCTTAAAACGTCATTTACCACTGATTAACATACTGCTATACGAGTAGTATTCTATCAATAAAAGATTATTCTAGGAGGTATGTAGTTACGTTAAATGTATTTTTTGATTTGCTATAGCTTTTAAATAGCTGATCTAATCGGTCTCTTTTTTGTGTATGTCACATTTGTAGACTTGACTTGGTGTAGCATACACCTACCTCATATTTGTAAAAATAACTTATTATCAAAGATAGTTTGCAGTTCTCAAAAATTGTTGTCACTGGTACACATCGAGACAAACCATGTAGTACACAATGAGACCGTGTTAATGACTTGGTTCTTATAAAATTTCCGAAGAAAATGTTTTATATTGCTCACATTATTAACTATTCTGGTGTTGATGACTATAAAGTGTCCTTTCTTCGTAAAAGTAATAAAATAGCGAGTAGTTACCGTTTTCCGGATATTGCTTCAATATCTGAACGTGACATTTTCAGGGTATTACCCAAACCATCAAATATGACTAATAAAAGACTTGCAAGTTATTATAAGTTTGCTGTTAACTTTGGTAACTTAGATGTTCGATGAGCACCAAATTTAAATAATTGTCTCATTGTGGTCTACTATGGTACACAATGAGACAAAAAATATTGTTTTTTTCACAATTATTTTTTTTATATGTTAATGTAATACAAAATATACGGTACCCCCCACCCAAGAAAAGCGCCCTTCCGTGCTTTCCAAAAATACTTCGATACTCAGCATCACTCCGTTTCGCTAATACAATGAAATGCTATGAACCAGTTATTTATTAAAAAAAAAATTTTTTTTTGCTGACGACCATAGCTCAAAAGTTGATGTTGCCTTCATTTTCGGAGGACCTATCGCATGAAAACGATCCAAGACTTCAGGAAGGTTCCTGGCGACCGGAATCGTGTACACATACGAACATACATCCCCCGCACAGCACGTTTAGGCACCCCCCAATACGGGGGATTGATCTTGTGGGCTGGGATCTTCACCAAAAGATCCGCACCGCCGAGACGGAGATTTGATATAGTGGGTTCATTAGTCGGTTGGCTCGAATTTTAGAGATATTTGACTCAGAGTGGTTTTCGATATGAGGGAATTTCAATACTTCGTACACTTCGTGTCGAAGTAAATACATATATACATTTTGTATGCAAAACTTTAAGGAAGATAATGCAGTGTTTAACACGTTGACTACTCATGACGTGGATCCGCATCGCTCGAGTAATATCATAAGGAGCGGCTACACGTGATGAGCACATCTCAAACATTCCCTATAACTTCACTCCACCGCGGATCCGCGTCATGAGCAGTCAACGTGTTAAATTTCATTTATATTTAAAAATGAAATTTCTGTTACACAAAAACAAATTTTGTCTCATTGTGTACTACCCTCCCCTAATTGAATTTTTATACTTTTAGCTTGATTTTAAAGCTGGAGTGATTTTTAATTCCAAATTTTACACACACAATTATTGTTATCTATATATTTAAAACGTGAAGCGTTTTCTTTCGACATCTATTTTGAGACATCCACCGGGCCGATTTCGATAATTCTTTTTTTAAATGAAAGCCCTTACCGTGTAGATGTGCACAAAAGTCCTAAATTGCAAATAAATTGGTAATTTTTAGAGAAAAACCATCATATTGTAGCTCTCAAGTGGTTGCAGCCGGCCATGCAGTAGCAGTAAACCAGGTATATTCTCACAGTCAGCCTGCGGCGTTTTGCCGATAATTGTAATGGGCTACTGTCACTACTAAATGTTTATTTGAAATCAACGGTCTGCTGATTCGTGAGACAAACGTCAAAATACATGTAAAATGACAGTTAAAGCAATTCGGTATTGCTCAGATGCTGTAAGGTGTTTCTTCTGCTCATTATAATTATGTGGATGTGCTTATTTACACACTGCCTCATTGCATTCCCTGTTGGTACAAGCATACGTATATTGTTAAAACGTCTTTCGACGTTGTCCGACACCTGTTTTTCATACTCTTCCATCCTCACAGTTTCTTTCGTGTAAGTTGCATTCAGTCATCGCTTTTCTAATCTATTATTTCAAAATTCTATTCGGACTTCTTCTAGCTCTTCTTTGTGGCACCCTTCCCATTTTCTCTGTGCGCCTAGCATGTGTGATGATAGCTAATAAATCACAAAGACAAACTCTGAATAAAGTAGGAATATATAATATTCGTCACAACCAGTATTTAGCTATGGTCAAGTGTATGTAGCAATGTCACGTGCGAGTAGTTTTGAAAACTTAAAAAAATTCACATTTTACCTGATGGATAGTGCCATACGTTAAACATTGTCTACAAAGAAGTTTTGTAAACTGCAAGATATTTTTCAACGGGTCCCATTAGTGGTTTTTTATTTACTGTGGTTTTATCAGCTCGACGATGATATTTAAATGGCAGTTGCTCTCAAGACAAATACGTGTTATAATAGTGATTTTTTTAAATGCAGTATCAGTACAATAAGGACATATTGTTTTGAATTTACATAAGGGTTCACCTGAGAGGATATTCCAAGGCCGAATAGTTTTCCAAACTTTACTTGAAACTCGGCAACGAAAACCTATGTCAAGCCGTGACACATATCGCCAGCCTCACTAATATAATATATTCCGACATCAAGAACATAACAGCAAAACCTGTGTCCTGGCTTCGAAGAAGGGCGAGTATCACTCTGAAGAATGAAAAGGCACTAAAAATCAACAACATACACCTCGGAGCCTTTCATTCGGAGGAAAAGATTGATCAGTCGATTAACACTGTGGTGGAGGCAGATGACACAGTTTTGGAGAAGAGAAGACAGTCTTCATTCCTCGAATAACCCTTATTCCTTCAGACTATTTTTTTCAATTTAGGAGACTGCAATTTCCCGTAAAAACCTGCTTTGCCATGATGATCAATAAGGTGCATGGGCAGTCGCTGAATCAGGCTGGGGTCGACTTGAGGAAAGACTGCTTTTTTCTCCGTCAACTTTATCTAGACTGTTTAGAAGTCAGTTCTCCAAACAACTTAGTGGTGCTCAAACCAGAAAGGAAAACATCCAATATCGTCTACAAATAAGTGCTTTTACCCTCTATTCGATGGGATTGACTTCTACTTCACAGGTCGTTACATAATAGAGTCTGGGGAAGGTAAGAAGTTGTAATTCGCCATATCAGTTCTTTTTAGAAGTAGGGTTAAACCATTTTCAGGGCTTTTCGTAATGCATTCCTCCAAAGGAGCTAATGTGGTAGACCTGTTTTTGTAAAGATCTACAACGAGGAAACTACTACAGGTGGGAAGCTGAAATTCGACATATTAGTTTGTTTTACAAATCAGATCAAGTAGATGTCAAGGTTTTGCAGAATTTATACCCGAAAGGGGTTAAATGGGACAAATCTGTTTTTCTAAATAATCTCTCCAAGGAAACTACTACGAGTACAAGTATAGGAATTTAAAATTGAGCATATTAGAACATTTTTCAAATTGGGTCAAATCAGTTTTAGGGTTTTGGAGAATTCATCCCCGAAGTTAAATGAAACAAAGCTGTTTGTCAAAATAACGCCACAGGAAAACTACTACAGGCAATAAGTTGAAATTCGGCATTTTAGATTGTTTTACTAATCGAAAGTAATTTTTAGAGTTTTTCGAAATGCATCCCCTCAAACTGGTTAAATAGACCAGAAGTGTTCTTCTAAAAAATAGCCACAAAGTAATTATTACAGGCAAAAAATTAAATTCGGCATATTAAATCGTTTTAGAAATTAGGTCAAATCAATTTCAGGCTTTTCGAAATTAACTCCCGAAAGGATTAAATGGGGTAGATGTGTTTTCTAAAGATCGCCATAATACGGTAACTGCTGCAAGTAGAAAGTTGATTCGGCACAGTAGTTTGTTTTACACATCAAGTCAAGCCATTTTCAGGGTTTTTCGAAATGTATCCTCTCAAAGGGATTAAATGGGATAGATGTGTTTTCCTAAAGATCGTCACGAGATAGATACAGGTAGGAAGTCGAAATTCGGCATATTAGTTTGTTTTACAAATCACATCAAACCATTTTCAGGGTTTTGCAGAATGCATCTCCTCAAAAGGTTGAAATGAGATAGATTTGTTGTTTATTAAAGATTACTTTAATGAGCGAACTACTACAGATAGAAAGTTGAAATTTTGCATATTAGATCGTCTTACAAATAGACCAAGTCATTTCCAGGGATTTTTGGAATTCACCCCCAAAGGGTGTTACGATGTAACTGATCTCTTAGCGGCTAATACTGTGTGAACAAACCTTTAGTGCCGATATTCGGTTCCCGCCCATCGAAATTTGTTAGGTTGGCGATAATTTTTTTGTGGTGCTCGGATTTTGCAAACTCATAGCACTTCGGCCTTTGTCTCATTTTTACAGCGAAGCTAGCAGCTTGCACGGATTTTCGCTTTCTATAATCCGATGGGGAGTTAGTCTGCTTTTGATTATTTGTGTGGCCCATGCAGTTTGCCGGAGTTTTGGTTTACAAGCGAATATTTGGACATTTAAGTCCGCGCCGATTGGCGGATTTAGTTGCCGATATTCTTGGGGCGAGTTAAGTTGGAGTTTTGTCCACTCTCGCGTGAATCGCAACAAAATTATATCTCTCTTGCCTGAATATGAAAAGCAATATTTGAGTGTAAATACAATTGTATCACACAATAACAACACTTTATAATTTTCTATGGAATTAATAGATTCGTTAAATTTCAGTGGCATATATCCACATTGCTTAACACTAAAAATATGATCAATAGATATTCTTTTGAAAAGTTTAAATGTATCTACTGGTTTAATAGATGAGATAAGATTAATGGTACGCAATTTATTTATAACTGCTTAGATTTAGTATTAAATGGATAAGCCACAAGCCAGGCAGAAGAGTATTATTACTGTGTATAGATCAATACATTCTAATATTGCACTACCTTTTTTTTGCCTTCGGAAAAGAAAATTTTCAGTCCATCTATCATTTGTGATAACAATTCATAAATCACAAGAACAAACTATGGATAAAGTGGGAACATATCGTATTTGCCACAACCAGTATTTAGCTATGGTCAAGTATATGTAGCAATATCACGTGTGAGTAGTTTTAAAACTTAAAACATTTAAATTTTACCTAATGGATCCTGCCACACGTTGCAAAATATTTTGTAACGGGTCCACTAGTTTATTTTAATGGTTAACATAGCAGTTTAGTTTCCATGCTAGCATTTAATCATACAGGTCACTTCCATGGTTACAAATGAGACCAATAGATTAGAGCGTTTATTTTACGAGTTAACATACGAATTTAAATTAGGTACTTGCTAATAAGAAACTTTAATTTTGTTACCGGAATGTAAGTATGCAACTAAAAAGTAGATACCTTGTTACAACTCACAAGTTGTGTCTTTTCTTCAGTTGTATACATTAGGATAACTTCTAGTTGTCTTTTTGACAAGTAATCATTCCTACGTTAATTCGTAAAATAAACGCTCTAATCTATTGGTCTTATTCGTAACCATGGAAGTGCCTTGTATGATTAAATGCTGCATAGTAACGAAACTCTTATGTTAACTATTAAAATAAATTCCCTGTATACTACTACAAGGGCTATTACCACAGAAAGCCAATTATTGAATACCTGTTAGTAATGCCACGCAAATTCATTTATTAAATTCTGATCGGCAAATTTTTCATATTGTTGTTAATGGGTGCCATGAATACGGATAATATACAATAAAATGTGATGAAAGTCCGCGGAAGTCGCAACAGCACTTATTAAACGCTAGGTAAATGCAAATTCGGCATCCAATTGCTCTAGCAGGGGCATAGAGATATTTCTTTTGCAATACTGGTGCTCGTCAAACACAATAGAAGTGCAACGTAAGCTTTATGTTTCCCTGTGGCCATTTCCAAGTGCATAATCTAAAAATACACACTCGACGAACACCTCCGAGTGTTATTAGAACAGTAAGCTGTAATAAATTGTTCATATTGTGGTTGATGGGTGCCATGAATACGGATAAAATACAATAAAATGTGATAAAAGTCCGCGGAAGTCGCAACAGCACTTATTAAACGCTATCTTAATGCGAATTTAGCACCCAATTGCTCTAGCAAGTCCATAGAGATATTTCTTTTGCAATACTGGTACTCGTAAAACATAATAGAAGTGCAACTTAAGCTTTATGTTTTCATGTGGCCATTTCCAAGTGCATAATCTGAAAAATACACACTCGACGAAAACGTCCGAGTGTTATTATAACAGCCAGCTGTAGTAAATTGTTCATATTGTGGTTGATGGGTACCATGAATACGGATAAAAAACAATAAAATATGATGAAAGTCCGGGAAAGTCGCAACAGCACTTATTAAACACTAGGTAAATGCAAATTTGGCATCCAATTGATCTAGCAGGGGCATAGAGATATTTCTTTTGCAATACTGGTACTCGTAAAACACAATAGAAGTGCAACTTAAGCTTTATGTTTCCATGTGGCCATTTCCAAGTGCATAATCTAAAAATACACACTCGACGAACACCTCCGAGTGTTATTAGAACAGCCAGCTGTAATAAATTGTTCATATTGTGGTTGATGGGTACCATGAATACGGATAAAAAACAATAAAAAATGATGAAAGTCCGGGGAAGTCGCAACAGCACTTATTAAACACTAGGTAAATGCAAATTTGGCATCCAATTGATCTAGCAGGGGCATAGAGATATTTCTTTTGCAATACTGGTACTCGTAAAACACAATAGAAGTGCAACTTAAGCTTTATGTTTCCATGTGGCTATTTCCAAGTGCATAATCTGAAAATTACACACTCGACGAAAACCTCAGAGTGTTATTAGAACAGCCAGCTGTAGTAAATTTTTCATATTGTTGTTAATGGGTGCCATGAATACGGATAATATACAATAAAATGTGATGAAAGTCCGCGGAAGTCGCAACAGCACTTATTAAACGCTAGGTAAATGCAAATTCGGCATCCAATTGCTCTAACAAGTCCATAGAGATATTTCTTTTGTAATACTGGTACTCGTAAAACATAATAGAAGTGCAACTTAAGCTTTATGTTTTCATGTGGCCATTTCCAAGTGCATAATCTGAAAAATACACACTCGACGAAAACGTCCGAGTGTTATTATAACAGCCAGCTGTAGTAAATTGTTCATATTGTGGTTGATGGGTACCATGAATACGGATAAAAAACAATAAAATATGATGAAAGTCCGGGGAAGTCGCAACAGCACTTATTAAACGCAATCTTAATGCGAATTCAGCATCCAATTGCTGTAGCAAAAGCATAGAGATATTTCTTTTACAATACCGGTAGGTACCCGAAAAAGAAGTAGAGACAGTTAAGAGGAGTTGCAAAATACCGAGTTCTCCGAAAATACAAAGTGCAAAAGAAGAGAGTATAACAAACATGGATAAATTGGAAAAACTAATAATTAGACTATCTTCTCAGATTGAAGATATAAAGACAGACACCAGCAGCACAAATATGGTTCTAAAAACCATCGCCGACCAGCTGGAAAAGTACGGAGAGGAAATAAGAACCTTAAAAGGAGAGTCCCTGAAGAAAGAAGCCGAATGGGAGAAGGAAAAATCAGAACTCAGAAGCGAAATTGGACAATTGAAGAATAAGGTGTAAAGCCAAGAAAGAAGCGAAGAGAGAAATAACATATATCAGGAAAGAGATTGGAGTAGCCACAGATATACTGGAAGTATATTAAGTAGGAGTCCGACAAGAGGAAGGTGACGGCAGTAAAGCTAGAGAACTTTGAACATAAAATGGTGATACTAAAACAAAAAAGGAGATTCGGACAACAGGAAATTTACATAGATTGCGACCTAACTCAAGAAAAACAGAAGATCCAGGCAGCTATAAGAAAGGTAGCCAGAGATGAGAACGTCAAATGAAAGAAAATCAAAGAGGAGTATAGGAAAGTAGAAATTGATGATACTATATATGAATGGTCCGAAAAAGAATAAGGAAGCCTGATAAAGAAAGAAGTTTGAGCCCCAAAAACTTATAAGGACCAAAGCTGAAGGAAAAACGATAACCGATCATGCTAAGTATATGGATATGAAACGGACTTACTACACACAACCACAGCAAAGGAATAGAGAGTGGAAGCTAGGAACATGGAATATTAGAGGAATTAGTGGTAAAGAAATGGTAGAACAATTTCAAAAGCAAGGTTTTGCAGCAGTAGCTCTATCACCGAGACTAAGAAAACAGGCTGCGGTTACACTGTATTTTACTCGGGAACCTCAAATAGAATACATCAATACGGAGTGGGGGCTATACTTGACAAAAATGTAGCTAAACACGTCACCAACTTTGTACCGATATCAGAAAGAATAATGCTCATTCAATTCAATACCAGTCCTATAAAAATGAATATAGTTCAAGTGTATGCTCCAACATGTGACGCAACAGATAAAGAAGTCAAAGAAATCTATAACTCTACAGCAAACATTTTTTAAAAAATTCCCAAAAATGACATCAACTTAGTTATGGACGACTTCAACTCCAAAATAGGAAAAGGTGCTTGTGGAGCAACCGTTGGCTCTTTTGGGCTAGGAGATCGAAATGAAAGAGGCAATCGCCTTAACCTTTTCTGCGAAGACTGCGAAGAGGAACATCTGGTACTGCTAAATACTTTCTTTAAATTGCCCCCAAGAAGGCTTTACACATGGACTTCTCCAAGAGACAATGAAACTCAAATTGTAGGGAACCAAATAGACTACCTATATATTAATAAATAAGCGGTATCGCAATACTTGCTCCTCAGTAAAAACGTATCCAGGGGCCGATATCGTCTCGGATCACAATCCTCTAGTTGCTGTACTAAAATTGAGGCTTAAAAACATAAAAAAAGCATCCATAAATAAAATGTAGGTATGACATTAAAAAATTAAAAGATATTGACACAAAAATTAAAGTGCAGGATGTGTGAAATCAAAATATCAGAGACTATGTTCCATCAGAAGAATTTGAGACAAGTGTCAGGCAACTCACGTCAATTGCAAGCCATTTGGGAGAAACATATCTTAACCCTGAAAAGATCGCTCCAAAAAGACCATGGATGACAAAGGAAATTCTGCAAATGATAGAAGAACGTCGATCAGCAAAGACGAATCTTCAAACCTACAAAGCTATCAACAAACAAATTCAGAAGGAGATTAGAAAAGCCAAAGAATCGTGGATGCAAGAACAATGTAAGGAAATAGAATATTTACAAGAAAAATATGACAATGTTCATCGAAAAGTAAAAAAAGCAGCTGGATTAGGAAGGCCAAAAACAATAGGCCGCTTAAGCGATGGACAAGGTCAGATAGTAATAATAATGGTGAGGCACTAACACCCCATGAAGGAAGTAATAAATAAAAAAGACAAAATGCGAACCTGGGAAGATTACATTAAAGAACTATTTTGTGACACAATAGCAACCCCTTCAAGCGTAAATTCTAGCACAGGACCACACATAACTGCATCAGAAGTTGAAGCTGCTATAAGACAAACAAAATGTGGTAAAGCACCGGGTCCAGACAAGTTTCATGTAGAATTCTTAAAACTACTGGATGAAACCGGAAGCAAGTGGCTTACTGAAATATTTAATAATATGTATAACACCGGAAATATTCCACAAGAATGGCTCGTATCCGAATTCATCCCTATACCCAAAAAAGCAAGTGCAAAGAAATGTGACGAATATAGAACCATAAGTCTTATGAATCAACTGCTTAAAGTATTCCTCAAAATTATACATAAAAGAATCTATAAACTGTGTGAGGAACAAATGGCAAAAACTCAATTTGGATTTCGAGATGCCGTTGGAACCAGAGAAGCTCTGTTCTCCATACAAGTTTTGTTTCAGAGATGCAGAGATGTAAATTATGATATCTATGCCTGTTTTATAGACTATCAAAAAGCTTTTGACAGTGTACAGTATAACAAACTATTAGATATTCTCAAGAACACAGGTCTGGATGATAAAGATATCAGAAAAATAACAAACTTGTACTGGAATCAGACAGCATTCATAAGAGTGGAAGGAGAACAATCAAAGATAATTGAAATTCAACTTGGTGTCAGACAGGGATGCGTTCTGTCTCCTCTATTGTTGAATTTATACTCCGAACAAATCTTTAAAGAAGCACTTGACGAGATGGATGATGGGATTTTCGTAAATGGAGAAAAGTTGAACAATTTAAGATATGCCGACGATACAGTGGCATTTGTTGATAGTCCTGAAGCCTTGCAGAGAATAATAGACAGCGTCGTAGCTACCAGTAAAAAAATACGGCTTGGAACTGAATGTTAGCAAAACCAAGTATATGGTCATCAGTAAAAATCCGGCCCCAAATACACAGATTACCATTTACAACAAAAGCATTGAAAAAGTCGAAAAATACAACTATTTAGGAACAAACCTCAACGATCAATGGGATCACTCAAAAGAATTCTTAAGCCGCATTGAAAAAGCTAGAGTAGTATTTATTAAAATGAGTAACGTTTTTAAAAGCCGGGATCTGAAATTAGACACAAAAATGAGACTGTTGCGCTGCTACATCTTTTCTGTTTTACTTTATGAAGCCGAATCCTGGACACTTACGGAAGCAACAACTAAAAAACTGGATGCTTTTGAAATGTGGCTATACCGAAGAATACTACGAATTTCCTGTGTATATCATGTGAGAAATGAAGACGTGCTACAAAGAATGAACAAAAGCATGGAGATTGTCTTTGAAGTGAAAAAAAGGAAACTACAATATTTGGGGCACATAATGCGAAACAGGCATAGGTATGACCTATTACAGCTCATATTGCAGGGCAAAGTAATTGGAAGAAGAGGCCCAGGAAGGAGAAGAATATCGTGGTTGAAAAATTTAAGAACTTGGTTTTCAACAACTACTACTGGACTCTTTCGCGCAGCAGTCAACAAAGTTACTATAGCCAAAATAATCTCCAACATCCGGAACGGATAGGCACTTGAAGAAGAAGAAGAAGTGAGAAGAACAGATAAAAGAAGAAATGGCGATATCAGGCAAGAACGACAAATAAAATCATTGAATACCGAAATAGAAAAAAAGAAACCGAAATGGTGGGGGCATATGACCAGAATGAAGAAGGACAGACAGGTAAATAATATATGGGAGGCAAGGAAAATTTGGAGAAACCGAAGGGGAAGACCAAGGAAAGTGTGGAACAACAGCGTGAGCAAGATCTTAGAGAAAAAAGGAAAAACATGGACCGCGGCGAAGAAATTGGTCAGAAACAGAAAGGAGTGGCGTAAATTCGTATAGGGAAACTAACCGCTAGAGGAAACATACATCGACACCTTCGGGTATAAGAGGTCATTGATTATGTATTTATGTATGTAATGTGTAACTAAGTTTCTCAATTTTCTTAATTATATTTGATATCTTGTTTTTTATACGACATATGATATTATTTACCTAGATTTAATATTATTATTGATTTTGCTCTACAGGACATGGTGGCCTAAGGCATTTCTTTTACATTTTTTCTACATAATTACATAATTACCACTACATATCATTGCTTAAGGATATATTAATAATGTCTTTCCATTCTTTTCTATTTGCGGCTTTTACCCTCCAGTCTGTAACTCCAATCGTATTAAGGTCCTCTTGCGTCTGTTCCATCCATCTATTTCGTGGTCTTCCTCTTCTTCTTTTCCCTATTGGTTTTCTATATAAGACCATTTTGGGCATTCTCTCCCCCTGTAACCTTTGCACGTGTCCCAACCACCTAATTCTCTGTTATTTGTCGTAGCCCGATATTCTGGGTTCCTTGTATAATTCCTATATTTTCTTATTGGTCCTTCTTTTCCAACCTTCTTCTGTCCTTGTCCCACCGTAAATAGCTCTCAGTACCTTTCTCTCCCATCTGTCCAACATGTCCCTCTCCGATTCCTTCAGCACCCAAGTCTCGCATCCATACGTTACCGTTGGCCGTAGTACTGTCTTGTAGATTCTTGTTTTAGTATTCCTGGATACCAGCTTGGATTGCAGTAGCGGTCTCAAAGCAGCATATTTTTGGTTACCTTTTACGATCCTTGCTCTTATTTCCTGCTCCTCACCTTCGTTTTCGTCAATTTGTACCCCTAGATAGGTAAAAGTATTTACTCTTTTAAAGTTGTACGTGTTTCCTTCGCTACTCAATATTCTTATCTCGTTCTTTCTTGTCCTGTCCGGGCTTCACATCACCATATATTTCGTTTTTTCCCCGTTTATTTCCAGACTACTTCTTTTGCTGCTGTTTCCAGCTTTTTGAATACTTTCTTTAATTCTTTATGATTTTGCTTTTAAGGCCACATCGTCCGCGAAAGCCATGCATTGTTGGTCATTGTTGAAAATCATTTCTTTCCTTTTGATCCCCGCTTTTTCTGATAACTTCCTCTAGTACTAAGTTGAAAAGTACGGTGGATACTGGGTCTCCCTGCCTGAGTTCTTTCCTTATTTTAAAAATCTTTCGATTTGTATCCTTCCCATATCACTGCGTTACTTGAATTTTCCAAAGTCATTCTTGTTAATTTTATCAGTTTTATCGGTATTCCTAAACTATTCATGATCTTGTACAATTCCCTTCTGTTTATCCTGTCGTATGTTTGTTTGAAGTCTATGACAGTCCGTTTAGGGCGACTTTGTACTCGTAATATGTGGTTTTCAATTTCTTTATAGCGAAAATCTGGTCCGTTACTGACCCTGTTACCCCTAAAACCGGCCTGGTACTCGCCTAATATTGCTTCTGCACACCCATTTAACGTTTTTCTTATCACCCGGGCTAAGATTTTATAGCAGGTATGCAACGGTTGCAATCCCCCTGTAGTTTACACATCTTTGATTATCACCTTTCCTGTAGATTGGAACTATCAGAGATTTAGCCCATTCTCTCGGCCATCTATTCTTTTTCCCATATCATTTTAATTAGCTTGTATAACTCCTGCTCTAACGCTTTGTCCCCCTTTTACAACATTTCTGCTGTTATTTCACTTTCCTCTGGGTTTTTATTGTTTTTTTAAAACTTTTAGTGTTTCCTCTATTTCCTCTTCTGTTGGATGTTCCACCTCCATTAATTTGCATTTGCATATTTGTACCTCCTTGATCCTCTTGTGTATTGTCATTGAGAAGCTCCTCAAAATAGTTTTTCATTTTGTCCCCACTTCTCTCGCTGCATTCTAGCTCCTCTTGGCTGTTTTTTATGTATTTACTTCTTCTTTTGTAGCTCTTTTCTTTTTCTTTACTTCTTGGTAAAAAGACCTTATTTCTTTGTTTTAGAATTTTTCCCTGAATCTCACTCAATAGTTTTTCCGTATATTGCATTTTCTTCCTTCTGCACATTTCCTTCATTTATTTTCCTGCTTCCTTATACTCCTGAGTGCTCTCTTCACTATTCCTCGTTATTTTGTTTAACTTTCTTGTTTTAAAAGTTCAAAGGTTTTTTTTACACTCTTCGTCAAACCACTGTTTCGCTTTCTCCTTCTTGTTTTTTGTGGTATCACTAGTGTATTCGTCTTCTTTATTACTTCCTTTATATTTTCCCAGCTTTTATCTAATTCATTAGTTCGTTCCGACATACGTATTCCTGCATTTATTGCCGCCTCATATTTTTGCTTCGTTTCTTCTTCCTTTAAGGTTTCCATATTATACCTGTTTACTATCGCTCTTACTTCCTTAGTTCTCTCCCTCTCCTGATGGTCCTCTTTTCCCGTTACTGCCACTAAAAAGTGATCCGCTCCACTTTCAGCTCCTCTTTGGTTTCATGTTCTTCCGTCAGGCGATACCCATGTTTCCTTGTGCACCTCTTTCCTTTGCATTTGAGTACTTCTTACTACCATGTTTCTCTCTGCTGCAAAACCTATCATTCTTTGGACCATTATCGTTGGTTCCCATGTGCTTACTATACTTAGCAACTGTGCTTTTGTAAATCTCTTCCTGTCTTACCTTTGCATTGTAGTTCCCCATAACTATTTTTATATCATGTTTATGTAATTTATAGTATTCTTCTGCCAGTTGTTCGTAGAATATGTCCTTTTCCTCCTCTTCCTTCTCTTTCGGTAGGGCGCATGCACGTTAACTATACTTATATTTCTTTTCCTTCCCTTTATCCTTATAACACACATTCTTTCCGATATTGCTGTAAAAGCCATTACTTTCTCTTAAAACTATTATCCACTATAAAACCCGTTCCCAATTTTCTATTATCCACCCCACTTTTGAAGAAGATGATATTCCCTATTTCTGTTATTTCCACTCCTTTTTGTTTTGTTTCTTGCAATGCAGTAATCTGTATTTTGCACCCTCTTTATTTCTGTAATCAATTGCATTAGGTTACCTTGTTCGTACGTTCCCCTTTAATATTTAATATACCTAGCTTAAAATATTTATTATTAACCGCATTTAAGGGGCACCGATGGCGCTTTTTAAAATATTTTTTAATCCGGCTTTAAAAATATTGTAAAATCTATAACTAAAATATGATCATTAAAGCCGTTCGTTAAACAATTATGTAAAAATCTAACACAACTTTCTTTTACAGTGATCTTATAATTAACCAAAAATTTGTTTTTTAAGCTTTAAGCATTTGTCAAAAATTTTCAAAAATAACAAATTCTACAGAAATGGTACAAAATAGAGCGTTAGTTAAAGAGACAAATTTTCTCTAAAATTTAAGCTGAATTCAAAAATGTAATAATATACCGGGTGTTCTATTTAAAATAGGAGTAAATAAAAAAAATAAAAAAAACAAAATAAACCCATTTTAGAAACATTCAACTGGAAAATCTCCTATCTCACATCAATGCACATTTAAAAGTGTAATAAAAATGTTAAGTTTGAAAAAAATCGTTAGAGCCGTTTTTGAAAAAATCGAAAAAAAAAACTGAAAAATTACAAGAGTAAACACCTACTTCCGGTTATGCGATTTTTTCAAAAGTTTGTTGTCATATCTACATAGTACACAAAACTTATATATGAAGTTTCAACCCATACCTCTTTTCGTTTTTGAGATATTTTGTTCAGAGGCAAACACACAGACAGACCAATGAAAAAAATATGTTTTTTGGTTACAGGGGACTCTCAAACGTGAAGATTTGTTGAAAACTCAATTTCGAATTTTTGGGGTGAATCCAATACTTTTTTTATTGTAAAAGGAAGTAAAGAGAGATACAAATATTGTGCAATTAGAGGGGCAAACTTTTTGTTACTGAAGAAAGAACGTAGTAAATCTATAACTATGCATAATGCAGTTGACGTTTCTACGAAACGCAGTTTCTCTTGTCGATTTTCATACAAAATAATATTTATGTAGTAGCTGAAAAACTAAATTACTCTCATTGCGACCCTGACGCAATGTAGTGTTGCTGCCGTAAGTTAAAGAATGGCAACGTTGGACGTTTACATTTTACCGCGAGCGTGCGTTCATACTTAACATTGTTCTAAAATAATATCGCACTAATTAAGCTGCTGTTTATAGCGTGGTGATAAGGTTTTCAGAATTTTTGGAAACGTTTTATACTTGTTTACGTTCGGAAATTAAATTGACACAGGCGCAAAAGGTGTCCAGCTGACGCGCCATGTGCAATACCGTCTGCGTCAATTCAGATGTTTTTGTGACTACCTTTATTTTAGTGAACTTTCGTGTAATCTCGTCGTTTCGTGTGAAAATTGTACCATAGTTCCAAATTAATCATGGCGCAAAACAGGGAAGAATCCTGGCAGATTTTCAGGTGAGCTGGGGAGCTGTTTAGTGGCGACCGTTGCACATTGCAGTGCAACGTTTAGGTTATGAGAATGACAGTCAGTATTTGAAAGTTTTTGTCTCACTATAGGCCTGCACTGGAATCGACGACGTCGCGGAGGCTATTTTTCACCTAGACGAAACAGACTGGGATTTGTTGGTATGTGTTAGTACAGCATTTGTAAAAAAGTAACGATTAATCAAACGAATCTTCAGAGAGCTGTCAATCGTGTGGTACCTGCAGACAGCCAGTCGTTCAATAGTGCGGCTTCACAAGATGTGGTGATGATTGATGATGATGTGCCAGTTCCGGAAACACCTATCGAAATGGCTACGGATATGGCATCCGTGGGCAATAACGTTCCAGTTCCGAAACCCATGAGCATGCCAATACTAGAAAACAACATTGCAGAACGCCATGCACAACCATCGACCTCTACAATTAGAGTAAACTCACCTAGAATGTTGCGTTTTAATGTTCGGTATTGTGAAAGAACAATTCCATCGAGATACCGGACACTGGGACAGTTGGTAGGTTGGATTCAGTGTATAATACCTAGTAGTTTATGTTGAACGCTTCATATTTAAAATACACATGTGCTTCCTAAACAAAGAAACCAGTCGGACACAGTGTATTCATGATTGTTCATGGTGTTACTCGTTTAATTTTATTTTTAAAATGATTCTTACATTGCTGCTTTTAAATGGGAAATGGGTTTATGCCCTTTTGTGAATTTTAATTTAATTTTTGATGCAGCGGATATAAAGCTTAATCTCAGTAAAGACTGAAGATAGCGCCTTGTCGTCAATTGTTATCTGGTTGGCTCGCCTGTCTCAATATGAAAACACTCCATTATCGCAGCTTATGTTACCTAAGGAAAATACACTGCATTTGCACATCAAACCTAGTGACGGCGGTTTTTCAGCAGAAGATGAGTAAGTAGTTTATTCGTTTTGTTTGAAAAACATTCTTTTATTTATAGTACTTCCTTTGTTCGTGAATGAGTGAATAGTCCATGCACATATTGAACAGACATTCTTTTGTTTACTTGAACTTGTTGCGTTGGTTGTAAAAAAAGAAAATATTAAAATATTTTTGTATTGTATGAAACTACTAAGTTTATCGCTACAATAACAATATTAATTACGGCGAAAGTCTTTTGATTCTGTTACATCTGAAATTAAAACTCTTCGAACATGGATGAAATAGTTTAACTATTTTCAAATGTTTATTAGATCTGAAATAACAGAGAGGTTAAAAAGGCACCTATACATTAAAAATAACAGATGAAAATACGAGTAAACAGTACAGTCTCAAGTACCATGGCACGAAAACCATACTAGAAGTTAAGACTGACGTATACACCCTCACAGATGTTCATGTACGCAACCAGCTGTGGTGCGGATGGCCTCCAAATATTGACGACCAAACTATGCTAGCACTTTCTGCATTAGGTGTGTAACGCTTAAATTTATGGAAGGCACATTTGACCACAAATGGACATTGAATTTAGTACTTGATGTTTGTTTGGTGTTGCTCCCATCTTTCGTCATTTGGAAAATTTCCAAATGATAACTCTAGCCAAATTCTAATTTAATTGCAAAGTTTCGACCTGCAATGTTATAATTTCTATTGATTGATAGCGAGTATTTGTACAGAGTGAATCGAACGCTTATTACACCCTTATTTATCTACAGGGTGTTCCCTGAGGTAACCAACAAACTTATACTTTGTTCTAGAGGTGATTCTGAACGAAAAATTCATAGACACTTTAGGTCAATTTCTTTCCGTTCTTGAGAATCGAGAAAAGAAAAAAATGTGCATCAATTAATATAAATTCACGTATTTAATTAAGAAATAACATAACAAAATTTAAACAAACTAATAATTTCTCGAATTGTTTGCTTCTACTTTCTAAACATGCTGCTAGTCTTTGAGCCATACTTTGTTACCAGTTAATATCTGCAAGTTCATTGCGTAGAGAATCTACTGCCTAATGGCAAAAGGTCAGGAGAACATGCAGGCCATAGTACAGGGCCTCCTCTTCCTATCCACTGTCCAGGATGGTTCTTGTGCATGGTATTAATTAATTATTACTTTGACAGTTCTTACTTATCAACAAATGTCATTTTATCTAACTTACTTGTCTTTTTACGTAAATTTACATTAATTGATGCACATTTTTTCTCTTGTCTATATCTCAAGAATGGAAAGGAATTGACCTAAGGTGCTTATGAATTTTTCGTTCAGAATCATCTCTAGAACACATGGTGTAAGTTTGTCGGTTACCTCAGGGAACACCCTGTATAAGACATTGAAGTTAGTAAAATTCTGTCTGCCATATGCAGGGTTCATGCGCAGTATTGCTATCTCAAAAATGAGAAGTACTTCAAAATCCCTTAAATGGAAAAAGGATGTCCATATTATGGGTTGAAATCGAATCCATTGTCAGAATTTCTGTTTTCCTCACGGTTTATTAGGTAATAGCAAAAAACTAAAAGGTAATTAGTCTCTCGAAGGAATAGCCATGGTGTATAGAATACAAGGTGTAATGTTCCGCAGAATGGATGCATTGTGGATAAGAAATAGGCCCACAAAGGGCACGATTGGTAGTACTAAAGTGTATTGTTGAAGACACTGTCTATGTCAAATTCGAGGTTAGGTTTTGCATCAGTTGGTGTCAGACTGACGAAAAACTTAACCTGCTAACCTCAAACTTGACATCGACTGACAAGTGCCAGCAACAATATACGATCGGGGCCATGGTTACACCATGATGGATTTCCTGACTAGGCGCATTGGGGATTGGTTGACATCTCCCCTCTACTTTCTGGACGATTGTGCATCTCCGGGAACGTTTCACCTTGTATTCTTTAAACCATGGGAATAGCAATAAAAAAAAGTACTTCCATTTTATTCTTCACGGAGAATCAGTTCTCTAGTTCCACCAACCACAGTAATACACCTTGACATGTTTTATCGTGTTATTTATTATGTGTAACAATGGTACAACAGCTCTAAACTTATATGGCAGTATCCTTTTTGAAGGATCTTTACCACAGTAGACGGTATGGACTATTGCAGGAGAATATTTCTTTAGTAATCGAGTCATGAATTGATGGAACAATTTTGCCTTCCAGTGTTGTGCATGCAAACAAATAGCTTTAAGTCTGTGTACGACAATAATAACCAACTTTTGTTGATTTTATAATTATCTTTGTTTGTTTTTATATATAATTTGGTTAATTTTTTAATTGATTGTTAATTTGGTAATTAACTTTTGTTTTTTTTACAATTATCTTATTTAATTTTATAATTGATTGTTGATTTTGTAGTTAACTTTTTTTATATATGTAATTATCTGTAGATTTTGTAAATAATTTTGTTAATTTCATTAATTAGTTGTTTATTTTTTACTTGAACCATTATTTTTAATTTTGTTTTAAACTTGATATTCTGCACACTATATAGTAAGAGGAAAGTTGTATCGGCACTGCGTCTACTTTCAATAAATAATAATAATAATATAGAGTTTCTACAATAATGGAAAAATAATTTAAAAAACTAATCTATAAATTCCAAATCCTACAAACACTTTTAATAAATCTGATTTAATCGATTATCCTAGGTACTTTTATAGTAAAATAATACAAGCTGCATGTTGTTGAAATCAAAATTGAATGAAATTAATTTTAATTTGAGAATGGAACCAGCTTTCCATTTATCTTCTTTAATTTTGATTGTATTGCTACTCCTTTGAAAGATAATTTAAATTATAGAAAATTACCTTGTTAGTTTTTGGTCATTGACGAGTAAGTCTTGAGAAAAATAGACATTGTGACACTGGAGTCAATTAGAGTTCGTAATAAGCAAATTATTTTCCCATATAAATAGCACCTCTGTTTTTGAAATAACAGTGCTGTACAGGAAGCATGTAGCACCCGGTATAATTTAATTTTTTATGATTTCTATTTGTAGTGCTGCCATTCATTGCTTTTTCAAGTATGCTGTAACTATTTTTGTGTTTATTTTTATTTAAAATTGTCATATTCTCACCGTTTATATATTTTCTCAAGAAATATACAAAAAAAGTCTGTAGCAGTATGCCATGTTAATTTAGTTTTTGTGGAAACAAAATAACGTAACTTTTACATATATTTAACCATAGCTTGGTAAACATGTCTGTTTCATAGTGCAATATAACGACCTTAATAAAAAATCAAATTTCAGCTATCCAGAGCACGAACTGACATTGAAACGTAACACAGTTGTGAATCACACCCGTGAGAAGAAGCCAAATAACACAGTCGAAATACATGACAGTGACGACGATGAATACGAAGATGCCACAGAGACATTTACTGTAGATGACGAAATGTTCGTCGACAATTTAACAGTAAACGTATAGAACCTCTCAGTAAGTGGGAAACCGATCGAAAAAATAATTTCCATTACACTTTCTATAGTTCCAGAACATGTAGAAGATGAAATAGTAGGAAGCATAAGTTTTTCTGAACAATTCAGCGCCCGCTATGGACCCATTCATCCTCCCTTTTATCAAGGCACCTTGGAAGACGCCCTCAAAGAGGCTTGTCCGAAGTCTGCTAAGGATGTGAGTTGGAAGCATGTTTTATCTACTACTGTTAAATTTCATTGCTCGTAACTGGTAGAAACTGCATTTGTGAACGTGACACGTTTAAAATTTTTAAATCCATAGGTTACACTACAAGCTTTTTTTGCAGCGTAAAATTCTGGCAGTATACTTGCACCACGATGCAAGTGTCCTATCAAATGTCTTTTGCACTCAACTCCTGGGCTTCGAGAGCGTCATTCAGACAATCGAAACTAACTTCATTCTTTGGGGATGGGATCTCACCTTTGAGAGCAACCGAACGAGGCTGCAGAACTCTGAGAACCGCTGCCTCGGCTCAACAGCTGCTGTTAGCTTGAGGAACATCCCTGTTGACAGATTACCAGCTATTATTATTATAATGCGAATTCGCTCGTCTACTGATGTTTTTAGTGTCGTACATGGTAAGAATGCATTTTTCACAGAGGAATTTATTCGTACTATTGGCGGTTGCTCTCTAGGCAATGTCGGAGTTAACGAACTATTGTCGAGTTTAATTGAGGCTGTGGAGGTGTTCACGGAGCACCAGAGAGTAGAAATGAAAGAAGAGGATGAGCGGACTGCTAGAGAACTAGTTAAATGGGAACAGGACCAAGCATATAGGAAAGCCTTGAAGCAGACAGGTGAGCAGATACCTAGCATTCATTGTACTATTGTTACTTGTCTAAAGTTGCTAATATTGTGTTTTTCTATTATATAAAAGCTATAATGCTTAATAAATCGACAGCGTTAAAATGTGAATCTGTCTGGTCAAATCTGCACTATTTTGCCCTCTTAAACCAAAAACGTGTATCTCAATATTTTCGTGTTTGAGATGTAAAGCATTTGCAAATGTTTAAAGTTGTTTTAATGAGTAAGTATTGTGATTATGATTTTGATTTGATATTAGACCAGCCATACTCAACTTTTTTTTTCTTGGGTCACATACATAAATGTTTGCTATGTTATGCGGGACGAACTATAACACATAATATAATAATATAAAAAATAAAACTCAAGATGTAAATGTATACAAGCATTTATTTATTTCAATCAAATAATACATTGGAAGCACTGATAAAACATTCCTTCACAACCTCTGCGTCAGTAAATAGTTTCATATGTTTACCAAGTACGTAACAAATTTCGTACGATGCTCTTGTGACATCGCCACTGACATAACATTTTGTTATTGTTGCAATGACTTCTTGGAGAAAGTTAACTTTTCACGTCTTATTAAAGACCCGTGAGAAAAAGTGCCATTAAATGATTTGTGTTCCGTGGTATAATCACGAACAATATAAAAAAATTTTAATATAACACTTTCACGACGAATCAAACAATTTGCCGAACCGTGTTTATTTGATACAACAAAATACTCTTCTTCCCAATGGTCTTGAAATACTCTATTTTCGGATAATTTTCATTTAGATTTTGAATACACTCCTGCCATTATGGCTAATTAAATTATAATAAAACAATACGTTGCAAAATAGTCACAAGTATGTTGTATTCGTTCCACGTAACTGACGCTTGAGATGAGAAACAAAACTGCTACATAAGGACGTTATAATGCAACTAATCAAACAAACACGTTGCAAATACAGTGCTCGAGTTATTAAGCGCAGGACGCCAGCGGGGTGCGTGAGTGTGGCCCACCCCCTCTTGGTGGCTGACCGATTGTTCCCGTGTATCTCAAGGTTTTAAAAACTTAGATTACAAGGTGTTTACAAAAGTACCTATCTCATAATGAGTGTGTTTCGGGCTGCACCTAAAATCTTGGCGGACCGCAGGCTGAGTATGGCTGTATTAGACTAGATAGTAAGTGAAAAATGGAAATACTTACAGCGTTAATTCAATCAATAAAGTTTTGAAGATGTCTTAGCTCATGTAATACCTTTGTGTGATAATATAATTTATACTGGTGACTTTAATATCGATTTGCTAGCAGCCAACACACCAAGAGTTGACTATTTTAAAAAATTTCTTAATGTGTTTGACTTTAAACAAATTATAAAGGAACCTACGTGTATTACACCAACTTCATAGACGCTATTAGATGTAATAATTGTATCAAATATAGAATTTATTACCGATTCTGGTTTTGTGGGTTTACACGGCCTCTCAGACCATTTTTTAATTTTCTGTAAAATCACCGTCAGTACGACATTACCCAGGCCATGCATCCGAACTTACAGAGACTTTAAAGATTTCAATAAAACTGTATTTACTGCGAATTTAGAGCTAATTCCTTGGGATAATATTTTTAACATAAATAATGTCGACGAGAAAGTCAGTTTTCTTAATGAAAATCTTCTCAATTTGTTTAATTTTTATGCCCCAATTAAAGTTGCTAGATTTCCAAAGGCTCCAGCTCCGTGGTTGACGGATACTGTTTAATGAATGCAAAAAATTAAAAAATGTGAGAATGCTTTTAGAAGATTTAAAAACACAAGAAATATTCACCACTGGAATTACTATAAAATGTCGAGAAATACAGTTAATAATGCCATCCGAAGAGAAAAATGAGCTTATTTAGAGCATAGAATTTACATCAGTAATAATAAAACGTTATGGACAGATCTGAAAAATCTAAACATCTATAATAACACTTAAAAAGTTGAACTTCCGCATCGTTTATGTAATGTTAATGATTTAAATAACCATTTTGTAAATGCAAGATTTAATTAATTTTTATAATGATAAAACAAAACTCCATAATGTTGGTTTTTCTTTTGATTTAATTTTTGCAAATTAAGTGGGTAGAATAATTGCAGATATTTTGCATCTAAATCTGTGGGTGCGGATTGTATCGGGATTGATCTTATATATAATATAAATATATATTTTGCGTCAGTTTTGACACAGACTGACGCAAAGTCTAACCTGCTAACCTTGAATTTGACATTCACTTACAGTCTTGCCAATGTCAAGTAAAATTTTAGATTGCATTATGAGAAATTCAAAGCATACTAGATGTAATTCATTTTAAGACAACCGGTACAATCTGTTTGCAGCCTTGTTCATCCCCTCTGCTCTGATAGTTGCCTCAAGATATTTGAAGCTGTCCACCTGCTCGAGTACATTACCTCTTAACATCTTACTTCTATCATCACATTTTCCCATTGCCTAGCGATTACCATTATTTTTGTTTTTCTGTGTTTATTTCCATGTTTCTCTTTCTGAGTGTCTCATTTCTCCCTGTGCTCTAAGTTATATTGCTATATTATGTTACTATCGGAAAGTACTCCCCAGGAGCAGTTCAAGTTCATCCAAATTGGTATTTTGACATCAAAGGAACCGGCAGTGAGTGTCTCTACTTGTTTGATTTATGTACGCTGGTTTAGCCTTCCTCTGTGTCTTACATCTAATCTTGTTTGGAATGGTTTCGTTTCATTATTGTCTGTTCTTATCTCTCAAGTTCTACACGTTTTATACAGACTATTTCTTTGATCAATCCATTTTCTGTTTTTGAGTACCTTCCATATTAAATACCGTTGTATTCGATCAAATGCTTTAACTAGGTTGATGAAGCAGCAGTTTCTCTGTAATTTGTGTGATGCTGAAGATTAGATCAGTTGTGCCTCATCCTGACCTTAATCTTCGAGGAGGCATTCCACTTGTTTTCTCAATCTGCTCAGTAGTATTTTTTCACTAAGTAATGATATCTCCCTGTCATTTTCACACTGTCTACTGTGTTCTATCTTTTAAATCGGCAGAATCACTGCCATATTCCAGTCCATAGGTATTTCTTTTCTCTTCCACACCTTATGATTTTAAGCAGCAATTCTACTTTTGCTTTTCCTATAAACCTTATCATTTATGGATTAATTTTATCATATATGGACTGTATCCTCGTCTGAACCCACTTTGCGAATTGTTTAGTTGGTGTTGTAATAGTCCTCTTAATCTGTTTTCAGTATTCTTCCAAACAGCTTGCTTGGTACACTAAGTAGGGCAATGCCTCTGTAGCTATCGTACTTCCTGTTATCTCCTTTTGTTAGTATGGGTGTGATAATGGCTATGTTCAGTCTTCCGGAACTTTCTTACATTTAAGTATTAAGTTCAACAACTTAAACATCAGATCCATGTCGGTTTCTCCCATATACTTTACCATTTCTTTGAAAAGATCATCGTGTCTCGCAGCTTTTCCTTCTTTTATCTTTTTCACAACGTCATTAGTATCTTCTTTGGTTATAGGGGGCGTAAATTCATCTGGGTGGCATTCTGTTACTTCATTCTCGTCTTGTGTTGATTTCCATTGTAGAAGTTCTTTTAAGTATTCCTCTCATCTTCTTTATTGAGAATATTGTTTTGTTTATCTTTGATCTGTTTTTAGCTCTTTCTTAATTTTTGAGAACCAAAATAGTTATTAATTGCTTTTGCTGTTCTGCTTCATTGGCCGTCCAAATTCTTCCCACGTTTTTGCTTGAATTACTGCTTGTTTGGCCCTGCTTCTTTGCTTCTTGTAGTTTTCGTATAATTCTCTGGTTTTTTCAGCTAAGTACAATTTCTAGTCTTTCCTTCTCTGTGATTTCGTTTTTGATGTGTTTGTTCCACCAGGCAGTACGATTCTGACTGTTATCAACGTTAATTGTCCCACATGTTCCCGTTGCTGCTTGATGAATTATAATAATAATAGTAGCATAACATTTCTAAAGGAATGTAGCTGTTTCGTACTGAAACTATATAAATTCTATTGATGGAGTGGATTAGTTCCCATATATCTACGTACAACACATCACCGCACTATTAATTTTAAGTTCACTGTGAGTTTTAGCTTTGTGTACTATAAACCTCCAGCGTTTTCTGTTTTGCGTGATCTACCTCCACTGATATAGTCGTACACCCATTATTTGCAAATCGTCTGTTACTTCATCAAGCCATCTAATTTTTGGTCTACCTCTTGTTCATGTTTTGCTTAGGCTTAAGTTTGCCTGCCTGAGTTCGTACTGGTTCAAGTATAGTTCGAAGTACTCTACGTTCAGAAATTTTCGATTCTTTCTCTTTTAATTTTGTGATAGTCATGACTTCAGCGGCATATCCAATTGCAGGTCTTATTATACTTTTGTATATTTTAATTTTTGTATTAATCGTGATATTCTTATCCCTCAGCAAGTTTTTATTTTCATAAAATGCCCTATTAATCTAGTCGATATCCACTCTTACCTGGAAAGTATTCCGAAGTTAATGAAATTTTGACAGGTTATTGGGGGTACTGTAGTATGTCTATCCTAAGTTTTCGACCTCGAGGACCCTGTGCTAGCTTGGAGAGAGGGGCAAAAACCTCAACATTTTCGGACTTTTTAAGTTTTTCACTTATATCTCGTAAACTAAGCATATTTTGTGTGGCATAGTGTATTACAAAGTTGTAGAGCATTAAATTTGCTAAAATTTGGTTGGTGAATCGAATTTGTAGACCCAATATTAACCGAGATACAGCCGATCAAAAATAGACAAAGTTTCTCGAAATGTAAAAAAAATAGTCGAAAAACGAAGGTTTTTGCCCTATAACCATTTATTACCATCATTTCCATGTTAATTATGCTAATCACTCATCAATATCGACATCTTGGAACACTTATGAACCCCCTCCCCTCCCTTAAACGTGAAGATGCCTCATTTTAATGTAATAAATGCATTTTATCTACTCCAGTGGGATAAGTAACGCATTACGTCACTCATTTGACACTATTTCAGTTACGTAATGAATCTCATTACACCACTCAGTTATGTAATGGTTTCATTACGCAACTGAGTTGTGTAATGACTTCATTACGTAACTGAAATAGTGTCAAATGAATGACATAATGACATTTGCCTACTAAAATAGTTTTGAAAATGACAGATCTGACATTTCTCTTAATGCACTTTTCTCAATTTTAGGCAGTCGTAGATAAAATTTTGTACAATACATGTGTGATAATGCATCATTAATATACTTGTGTGCTTACATAACTCGTGCTACGCACTCGTTTGTAACTTACACACACGTATATTAATGATACTGTTTTCCCACTTGTATAGTAAATAACTATTATCTACTCCTACTGCACAATGGGCATGAATTATGATTCATAATTCACGGTTTGCAGCCAATCATAAAATTCTATTTTCATTATTCAATAGTTTGCAAATTGCAACCAATCAGAAAATTCTATTTTCATTATTCAATAGGTTGTAGCCAATCACAAAATTCATTCTTATTATTAAATGACTTTTGAAGTTAACAGCTGTCACAAATGTCATAATTCTGAAATATGAACACAAGGCTCCTATTGCATAGGAGTAGATAAAATATCGTATTATATTCGCGATTATGGCCATTATTCACTCAGATGACTTGCGCCACGCGCCTTCGGCTTGTGGCGCAAATGTCATCTTCGTGAATAATGGCTATCATAATCGCTCATATAATAATATACTAATTAAGAAACCCTCTCTCGCACCAAAAATCCTTACGTTATACACAAAATCTGATGTTACGGGGGGGGGGGGGGGTCCGCTGACCAAGAGCCTATTGTTGTGATTTGCAGTTATTTCCATATTTTCGTGCCTGGTCATTACCCTACTGTGAATTCCTGTTCACCCATAATCTTGAACCTCGATAAACGTAGATCAGGTAGTTTAAAATGAAGAATTAAAGTAATAGAAGTATAAAATTTATTTACCAAAAAACATAATTAAGAGCATAATTATAAATAATTAAGGTAATTGCAGGTGTTATGTACATACGTAGAAATAATTTCAAATATTTAATACATAGTGCATCAGGCTATGAAAACCTTGGGCGCTTGGGGGCTGCCGGACCTTCCTCGTTGTCATCAACTACAGATTCCTTTGCTTGCATAACATACGATTCTTCAAGCCTAGAAGCTTCGTCATAGCTGGCTGAAAATCCCAAGGTAGCAAGGAAGTTCGGAGGAAACTTGGATCCAAACTTTTTGTAACAATATGTTGCAACCCCAATCATAATGTATGACAAGAATGATTTTGGTCGAACGGCTACCATTATGGCATGTGCCAGCGCAAGACACTTCTTCTTCCATGGCTCCAATGAACCCTGTTTGTTCGTCAAATTGATCTTGCAACAGGAGAAGCAGCGTTTCCGGGACGACATGATGAGCATCAGCATGAAAATTATCAATCGGATGGTAGGAAGCAGTGTTGAAAATGTTTGAGTGGATATCATGTAAAATAATTTTCCCAGCAGTTTAAACAATTCGAGCGCGTTCTTTTTGCGGGTCCGACATTTTCTCATTAGAGTACCAGTTGTCCGACAAGATTTTGTGGCCAATACTCTTGAAACATACAACACTCCCTCTGTTGGCCTACTGAGAAATGATAATGTCATTTCCATACTTCTCTTCTAGACACTTCTTCACTGTTTTTATATTGAGGACGGGAATTCTCAGGAATCTCATCTATCAACTGTCTAAGAGAAAACTGGCATTCCTTCCTGTTTTCCTCGAGAAACTTGTACACGATTTCCTTTGATTGGTCAATTCTGGGAGTAGGTTGTCCTCTTAAATGATAATGAGGCTGTACTTAAGCGTGTCGGCTTGAGGGGAGGTGTAGGAGTTTCACTTTCACGACGCAAAGAAGCCACAATTAATTTCTCATATTTCTTTTGGCAAGCCGTGTGAATTGTAATTTCTTCCACTCCTTCCAGCAAACGTTGATGTTCGCGCTGTCTTCGTTTTCCAGCAGAAGCAAGAAGCATAGCAACTCCTCTTTTTTTCACTACAGACACCACCACCTTTCAAACTTTCCTCACAAATAAAACACCGACCTGTCTCTGACGTTGAAGTTGATGCCATGTCAAATTATGAGTTGTCTACTCAACAGAAAACACTCGATAACTAAAACAGCTCGAAGAAAAAATACGCGATTGAAAATCACTTTGAATTATGAGAAAGAGAATATCACCTAGAACGGCCAACACGAAACTGAGCTGTACAGAACTGATAGACAGAGGCCGGTAGCGGTGTCTAGTGGTGTGCCCCGCGGCGGATACTACTGATCCCCAGAATCCTGTAAAACCTAAATGGAAAAACGAGATTAACATAATTAACATGGAAATGATGGTAATAAATAGTTACAAGTGGCAAAAAATATTTAATTTAATTAAATTCATTTTCCGTCGACCTCCCTATAAAATGTGATTTTACGGACGCATTTGCGTACCAAAAATGTCACTTTTTTGGACACCATTAATTTTTCGTCCGCTAACACTTTTCGTCCGCAAATGCTTTTCGTCCGCAAACACTACGGCCGCACTTTACAGCCGCAAACGCTTTTCGTCCGTAAACACTTTTCGTCCGCAAACACTTTTCGTCCGTAAACGCTTTTTGTCCGCAAACGATTTTCGTCCTCAACAACTTTATAATTCGGACTTCACTTTAATTTTTTTTCAAATTATGACGGTTGACGGAAAAATTTAATATGCACCTCGGACGAAAACGGCTTTTTATGGTCTTGCCTGATTGCTTGCCTAGGCTATCGCCTCGGCCAGCAATTGCAGGCATCGTCCATAAAAAGCCAATTTTTCGTCCTTGATGCATAAATAACTATTTTATTTCAAGTAGATAACATGTTGAACAGCCCTCCTATGTGTTGTAAAGTTATTGTAGCGGTAAAAATTATAATGACTCAAAACTGATGTGCCTGAACTAATCTATAAATTGTTACCGTGTACTTATTAGCACATAATTAACGTTTAAAACCATTTTAAAAATTTAAATTTCGTCTAGCAAATTACAGAAAATCGTTTTTATACTTTTTTTCTCGATAACGGTTGCAGATACGAAAAAACTGCAAGAGAACAAAAGGATTCTAAACAAAACAGAAAACTCAATTTGTATTTTAGAATCTAACAGCGGCGCACCGCAAAAAAGTTCAGGGGGAGAAAAGGAAGCATGACCCCTGAAAAAATATCTCCCTGTAGATTCTCACAACCATTTGATATGCTCAATGATGTAAGCTCTGCAGCGTAACCTGTATTCCAAATTTGAGCTAAATATCTCAAAAACTGCAGGAGCTATAAAGGAAAAAGTTAAAAGTTAAAAAAAAATTGACCGGAAGTCGACCTCGGAAAAGAAATCCGATTTCCGGTTTCTATATATTTTTGGAATCTACTCTGCAAGCTGAGTCAAATGGTATATATCTCGTCCTCCTAAAATATATCTTCATTTTCTTGCTTCTCAGGTAATAATAACAAGTTAATAAGGCCAAAACCTTCGTTTTTCGGCTATTTTTTTACATTTCGAGAAACTTTGTCTAACTTTGATCGGCTGTATCTCGATTAATATTGGGTCTAAAAATTCGTTTTACCAACCAAATTTTAACAAATTTAATGGTCTACAACTTTGTAATACACTATGGGCCGGTTGCAGAAAGCAATGTTAAGTCTGGTGTTAGCTAACATCGCGTCAAAGTGAACAAAATCGCATCAAATCTTGTTTACTAATGTATTAGTTACAATAAGCATTTGAGATTTGATTCGTTTTTGTTCACTTTGACGTCGCATTAGCTAACACCAGACTTAACATTGCTTTCTGCAACCGGCCCTATGGCACACAAAATATATTTAGTTTACGAGATATAAGTGAAAAACTGAAAGAGTTTGAAAATGTTGAGGTTTTTGCCCCCCTTCCCAAGTTAGCACAGGGTCCTCGAGGTCGAAAACTTAGGATAGACATCCTAGAGTACCCTCAAATAACCTGTCAAAATTCCATTAACTTCGGAATACTTTCCAGCTACCCCCCTCTATTTTTCATTATATCGACTGGACTATACAGGGTGATTTTTATTTCCTCCATTCTCTTATGACTCCAGTTTCAACATATTCCCAGGTATGTAAAAGTTATCTACCTCCTCAAATATGTAGTGGTCTATGAGTAGGTTACTTCATATTTTGTTTTCGTTTCATTTATCCTCTCTCCTATTTTTCCAGCTTCACATTCTATCATTCTAAAGGTTTCTATTAATGTTTTGTTCGAGTTATGATGGTTAGATCGTGTGCATAAGCCAGTATTTGCATTGAAGACCTGATCTCAGGAAACCAACAATCGTTTTTTTATAAGTGAAATATTTCTCTAAGTAAACTTTGCATTGAATTTATTTATTATGCTTCTTTTGTAGTCTACTTTCCTTAGAGTTTTTTTCTAACACAATATTAAATAATGTAGACAGTACGTCTCCTTTCTTTAGCCCGTTGTTTACTTTAAAAGCATTTATATCTCCATCTAT
The DNA here is from genome assembly GCA_940337035.1 of Agriotes lineatus. NCBI lineage: Eukaryota > Metazoa > Arthropoda > Insecta > Coleoptera > Elateridae > Agriotes > Agriotes lineatus. Next base: position 90,388 of record CALNHX010002858.1, read on the forward strand.
GGTTCTAACACAGTTTGTTGGTTTTTCTGGTATTGCCATTTCCTTTATTGTCGTCATAGTTAATTATTTTTGGTGTACCCTGTCAAAGGCCTGCTTGAAGCTAATAAACAACATATATCCAGGATGTTTTAAAATTGCACACAACAAATATAAAGCCGTTATTCTACATAAAAAAAATAAGAGAAAAACTCCAATAAACATACGTCCTAAAATCATTCATTTCAAAGGTATCCTTGATCAAAGAATTAAAGATAGCAATCCGTTTTTCAAATGTAGGCTTGCTTTTTTGTTTACATACAATATGTCGGCGTTGTAAAACGTAGAAAAATAATAAGCATGCATTTTTTCAAGTTTATCTTTTTTTCTTTTTTCCTTTTTTAAGTCAGATTTATAAAACTATTCGAAGGAATCTCTTTCTTCTGAGTCACTCACAATTATACTAACAGTTGTAAGTAAATCAAACAGATAATGAAAACAAAACACTAGCCTACAAAATATAAACGTTGTAAAATAACTGCTATTTTTAATTCTTTAATCAAGGATATCTTTGAAATGGATGATTTTAGGACATATGTTTTTAGAGTTTTTTTCTTATTTTGATGCAGAATAACGCCCTTAATATTTTTTTGTTCTATGCAATTTTGTAATACCATGTATACATGTATATTGTATAGTATGATCAAAAATTATTTCCATCTAGTATGGCTATGGATACTAATAAAACTGTATTTGCAATATTTATCGATTTTAAGCAGGCCTACGACTCCATAATAAGGGTTAAGCTATACAAAGCACTAGAAGACTTAGATCTACCAAAAAAGTTAGTGGCATTAATTAAAATGACATTGCAGAAAACAGATAATACAGTCAGGGTGCATGGTCATGAAACAAAGGCGTTTAAAGTAATGGGAGGTCTAAGGCAAGGTGACCCGATGTCAACATTGTTATTTAATGTGGCTCTAGAAAAGATAATACGCGACAGCAAAATAAATCTAACAGGAACCATCTATAACACAGAACACCAATGTATCGCATATGCAGATGACGTGGCCATACTAGCAAAAACAGAAGAGGAGCTGAAGAAAGTAGTAGGAAGGCTGCAGCACGAAGCAAGTAAAATGGGGTTAAGAATAAATGAAACAAAATCGAAGTATATGGAAATGGGTAGAAGAAAAGATAGTGGAACAAATGTAAAGTACCTAACAGTAAAGGTAAGTGACAATATCGAGCTAAAGTTTGAGAAAGTGGACAGTTTTGTGTATCTCGGGGCGCTAATAACACAAAACAGTGACAGTGAAAAGGAAATAGAGGCGAGAATAGTGCGGGGTAACAAAATCGCAGGGAGTTTACTCGCGGTGCTACGTGCGAAGCAGTTATCCCAAAGGACAAAAGTGAGAATCTACAGCACAGTGATCAGAGCGGCAGTGACTTACAGTTCCGAAACCTGGGTAGTGAATAAAAAAGAGAAGGACAAGTTACTGAGATGGGAGAGGAAAATATTGCGGCGAATCTATGGTGGTCAGAAGGTGGGACAGACCTGGAGGAGGAGGACAAACGATGACATTACGGGAAAATACAAGAACCCAAATATAGTACAAATAATAAAAGCACAACGAATAAGGTGGCTAGGGCATGTCCAAAGGTTAACAAGGATGAGAGAAGTAAAAACCATGCTGCGGGGAAGTCTGATAGGAACCAAAGCGAGAGGAAGACCGAGGATAAAATGGCTGGAAGCGGTAGAGGAAGATTTAAGGGAGATAGGCGTGCAGAACTGGACAGAAGAAGCGAAATGTAGAAAGAGATGGAGATCAATAACCAATAAAGCCCTAGGCCTTCATGGCCTGTAGTGCTTATATATATATATATGGCTATGGAATAGTTTCTAATGTATGAATACAACTATAAGGGCCGGTTGCAGGAAACAACGTTAAGTCTGGTGTTAGCTAACGCAACGTCAAAGTGAACAAAAACGAATCAAATCTCAAATGTTTATGGTAACTAATACATTAGTAAACAAAATTTGATGCGATTTTGTTCACTTTGACGCGACGTTAGCTAACACCAGACTTAACATTGCTGTCTGCAACCGGCTCTAAGTCATGTAAAAATCAAATGTCAAGTTTGACATTTAAGTATAAACATAGTTGCATTCATAAATTAGAAATTATTCCATAGCCATACTAGATAAAAATAATTTTTGATCATACATTATAGTATATCAAAATTGAATTTGTATCTTTTCTATTATCTGTTTTGCTATATGCAATGCGTCTATTGTTGACATAAGGCGGCTTTACACATGTGTAGTAGCTAAAGCAAGTTACTAAATCAAGTAGCTTAATTTAGTTACTTGCATCATGTAAACATTTTCGTTTAGTACGGTTTAGTACTTGAGCAAGTAAAGAATGTAGTAAACTGCTTAGTCAAGTGAATAGAAATCAGTTCTATTTACTTGAGCAAGTGGCGTACCCCCACTACGATTTTCGGTAACTAAACGCAAATTAAGCAGGTGTAGACAGGTTAGTTTAGTGAAGTGTATTAGTCAGACCAATCGTTCGCTACATAATTTGTTGAAACATGGCGCCCCGTTGGGGCCCGAAAAACGGCTTACAAAGAAATTGAGGGCATAATGGGAATTGTGGGGTTTGGAGTTGCAGAAATAAAAAATAATATCCGCCATTTCACCATATAAGTGAAAAATACACGTTTTTGATGACGAAAGAATTATTGCACGTTGTGCCATTTTGAAAAAGTCAACGTCAACTAAACAATTATGCTAAAATGTGTGTAAACGTGCTCGCTTAACTAAGCTACTAAATTTTAGCTACTTGATTTAGTAACTTGCTTTAGCTACTATACACGTGTAAAGCCGCCTTTACCAGAAGTAAGATCATACTGGTAATCTACTATTAACTTCTTCGTATAATTTACTAAGCGGCTATGTATCAAAGTTGTAAAGTTTTTGTAAACTGGATTAAGTGAAGTAATACCTCGGTAGTTATGACAATCTTCTGAATCTCATTTGTATGTAATTGTTACTATTATTCTTTCTTTCCATTCCCTGGGCATCTGTTTTTTCCTCCATATTTGTATTACTACTTCATATAACCTTCTGCGTAGATTTTCTCCCCCAGTTTTTATCAACTCGCCATTAATTTCATGTGTTCCTGGTGCTTTTCCATTTTTGAGGTTGTTTATTACTTTTAGGAATTCTTCTTATGTTGGTTCCTGAATTTCTTTATTGTTACGTAGAATACTTCTCTTAATTCATGTCTTTACAGTTCCTCCTACTGATGCAACGTTTAATAATTAAGAAAAAACGGTTTTTTCATATTTTTTTTATTTCATGGGTGTTATAATAATAATACATACTTTTTTTGTGAAAATTATGTTCAACAATACCTTTTTCGTTCGTAATTCCTTTTATTTTGATTTTCTAGTTTGGTTTTTCTTTTATTTTCTTACAGAAGTTCAGTGTTCTATTATGTTGTTCTATTTTATTCATCTCTTCTTTAAGCCTGGAATTCTTTTTTTTTTGTGGAGTTTTGTGTGTTCTTTATTCTCTTTGTTAGTTTGTAGCCACTTTATTCTTGCTTCCTTTGTCAGTTTACTTTTTTCCTCACAGTCTATATCAAACCAATCTTTCCGTGTTAATTTTTGCTTATATTCTTTATTTAGTTTTTCTACATTATTTTATTATTGGTTGGCTTATCATCTTTGGTATATCTTACGGCCTTCTGTTTTATTTCTGCAATCACTTGATGAATTATTTCCTTAAAAGCATTCTCCAATTCTTTCACATTAGGAATTTCTAATTGATTTCCCCAGCTTTGAATTGCATATTTTTATCGCACTATGGGGTCCCTCTGTTTATATTTCTTTATTGTCTTTGCTAGTTTGCTTTACTATCTTTTGTTCAGTTTGTCGTTCTCTGTGTTGTGTTAGCTCTACTATTAAGAGAAAGTGATCACTTCCAATTTCGGCCCCTCTCCTCACTACTACATTTTGCACTTTCTTGAATTTTCTTTTTAAATAATCACAAAAGCTATGATTGATCTTTCGTTTCTGGTATGCTCTTCTCGTGTGAGTTTGTGAATGTATGTATGCGCAAAGAAAAAATTTGCTACTTAACGATAACTATGCAAAATTAAATTAGTCGTCGGCCATTATCATTTTCTAACTCCTCTCTGTAGATTCCAAGAGCCCCGCCGTGCTGTGTAATGTCCCTTCCAACTCGTACATTAAAATTTCCTAATAGAGAGTTTCCTTACTTTTGTCTACGGCAGCTTGTAGTTTCGTCCAGAATGCTTCTTTATGCTCTGCTCTTTCATATTTTGTATTAAAATGGTAAGTAGCATTTCACAAAATTAAATTTTATTAAGTTATGCGCAGGCTGCGATTTCCTGATATTAAATTGCTAAAAGTATGCAGGTCTGCCTGGGCAGTGTTATGTTATACCCAACACATCTACAACTCATCGCTCTGTTGGTGGCCTAACTTGCCCAAGGGAAAAGTTAGACCTAGTCCCGTGTTATTTATTATTATCTGATTGTATCTTTGCATACTTACTCATTCGTAATGATTATCAAGATTCTTAAGTTTAGGCGAATATAATATCTTTACATTCTCAATCTGCACTGCGCTTCTTCCAACGTTGTTTCTAGTTTTTCTCTTAGTTTTTGTTTTAAAATTCGTGTGTATATTTTTCCAGGTACACTCAAAAGTGTAATTCTGCTAAAATTACCAGACTCTTACACCTCCTTTTTTGCGCTGAGGTACTATTATCCCTGCCATTCTAGAGGTGTATATCCTTCTTTTATACACATATTTATTACTTTCCGCAGATCTTCTTTGGTTTGTTCTCCTACGTACTTGACTTCATCATTTCTGGTGTTATTTTGTTTGGACCTGCTGCCTTACTGAGTTTCATTTTGCTATAGCATTATCTAGTTCTTTATACTTTTATTACTTGCATTTTTCTGGTCTTTTGTTTTGCTTTGGTTTGTGTTGTCTTGCTTTATTTCTTCTCTATTTATAAGTTTCATAAAGTACCCTCTCCATCTTTCCATTATTTCTTTTTCTTCGTTGGAACATTCTCCTTTGTTCATCTTTAATGTTTTTTATTAATACTTCCTTTTTATGTCACATAAAATAGCTTCTGATTTTCTGCGTATACATTTTTCATGGTATCTACAAATTTATCTAAGTATTTTCTTCTGCTATTTAGGTTGTCGTTCACAACTGTTCTGATATTTTATACTCTTCATAGTCTTCAGGTTTTCTTGTTTGGAAGTATTTTTTCTATTTTACTGTTTTCTTGATAGTAGTAGTAACGTATGTCTCGTAAGTTTTGGCACAAAATAAAAACTCAGATATTTTTAACCCAGCAAACTTTTATTAGAAATTATGTTTCTCTTAAAATAAGTGGGCTATCTGAGAACATAATTTAATTATTTAATTATATGTAACGGCCCGTGCTGTTCCACTAGGCACATTTTTTTCGGATACCTCTCATAGGGATCTAGGCGGCCAGATAAAAAAAATTAGATTGTCTGGACATTCCTCTATATTATCAGTATAAAATCTGTCGTTGCCTTTTATTTCTGAGTTCCCCAAAGTAAAGTATTTCTCATCGTCCATCACAATCAACTTCTAGTTTTCAAAATGTATATGCTGAAGATTACGGCAACATCGGGGTATTCGGGCTAGCTGATTAGGGGTGTATTTTAGACATTTATGTCTTTTGAGGTATTTTTTGACCACTTCTGGCCAAAATTCTAAAAACAGTGGTGGCTGAAGTCCGATTCTCCCTGGCTAGTTTCCTCATAGACACACCGACCTTATTTTTAGCACTCCTTACCACTCTTCTGTACTGCTGGGGGGTGAACAGCCTTGGTCTTCCACTTTTCGGAAGGTTCGTACAAGGGATACCCTGTTCGTATTCTGCTATAGTTCGATATACGGTCCTAGCTAATACAGAGTGGCCAAGATAAAAGAGGTCGCGTGTGAATACAGAAAGGTAAATTAATATTATATTTTTATTTAAAATCTGCAGAACTGTATTCACAACCGTTATTAACAAGTGACAACGCAACACTGATCAATACACAGTTAACACAAAATGGCCGCTGGACATCACGTGACCACACACGAGCGCTTAATATCACTTTCAGTATGGTACAGGACACGGGACCTCTTATCTTGGCCACCCGGTATATCTTGGTTTCGAAAAATACGCACCATTTTAGCTTTAGGCATTTGCCCAACTAAATTATAATTACATTTTCTAATTTCCAATTTGTATGTCATTTGTCGTAAACTGACTAACGATACCCATATGCCAAATTGAAAGTCATCTCGGTAAGTTGCATAGGTATCTCATTTTAGCCCCCTTGAAATTTTGTGCCAAAACTTATGAGACATACGTTAGTATGTAGTATTTTTTATTCATCATGATATACACCATGGTGCTTAGATATGTCACAATTCTCGTTAAAATATAAAAAATACAATGCACACATATGAAGTAATATGTAACGTCAAGTTTAGTCAACACAGCAAAACAATACACACACGAGTATTAGCATGGAAGAATGCACAACGCTGCAAAACAAACGGGGCAAATCAAAAATGCGTCTGCACTGCACGACAAGCAAAGTAATACTTTTTAAGTACCAAAATTTTTATCCTCATTCATAGGGTATGAGACCCCTTTCATATAAATGTAATACCAACATAATAAATTGAAGTCATATGCTCTAAAAGAACCTTTAATGCTGTATACTTTTGAAAATAGTTGTAAATAAAAGGAATATCCTGTACAAATATTGAAAAACAGTTCTTCAGTTCCTCCATGTGCTCAAGTTTTATGTTGCATTAGGGCTAAGGAAGAAGCGAAACGCATGCAGGAGCAGGCGCTACACGAAGAGCGCAGGCGTGCCGAATCGGAGAAATTTGAAGAAGCCACTCGAAGAGAAGCTTTCCGCAAGCAAGTGGAGGCTGGCCTGCCCCCAGAACCTCCCATGGGTCACGGAGACAATATCACCAAGATACGATTCCGGTTACCCAAAGGGGAGAACTTGGAGCGGCGTTTCCAGGTGAACACGCCACTTAAGGTATGTAGCAGTTATTTTTAATACTGATGTTTATTTTCGTTAGGGAGTAATAAACTCATGACATGAATTTAATTTGTAATTTGCTGAGGAGTGTAAATTAATTATTGTTATGTTTAAAAGTTTGTCTTTAAATTGTTGAAGTCTATCTACTCTAGTTTTTTATATGGTTGTATTGTAAGACAATATTTTAATTGAATATTGAAAGACATCTAGGTTTTGGCCAAAGATTGGGGCCTGTATAAAAGAATTGTAGAACGGTATACTTAAACATAAGTACCCGATTTATCAGTTTGTTATTCTGAGCATGCCTTGAATCATGTGGCAGTGTGCAAAATATTTAGTTACTATGGATTGTTCCATACTTAAAATTCAGTACATGGTCTTATGCAAAATGACGTTGCCACATTTCAGCACAAATCTCAGAAATAAATACGCACCTGTCATAAATAAATCCTGCTTTGTTATTTCGGGGCACTCAACAACTACCAATGCTTGTTTCATTTTAATCTGCATCCTTTTGTCAGTAGGTAAAGTTAGATCGCCAATACTTCCATAAGAATTACATTGTCCTATTATGCGGTAAGGCAGTTAGTCATATTTTCTCCTCTTAATTGAAGCTGTGTTTAACTAGAGTTGGAATCTTATACCGATCAACACTAGTATTTTTGTGATCAGTAGACATCGTGCAACTTCAGTTTTCATTCTCCAGATATCCCCCTTGAATAGATACTAGACTATGAAGTACCTACTAATAAAAGTTTGTGAAAATATTATGAAGAACTGATAACAGAAGATAGAAACCAACAATTACCAAGAATATTAAGAAGAAACGCATAAAACAGAAATCAATCTTTAATATTTTGTGCCAACTGCCAACTGAACTTGTTGAGACAAATGGCGTACAGATGTTAATATAATATCTTTCTTTATTTAGCATTTTTGTTTTGCTAAGATACAACAACATAATTAAATATTATACATAAATTCAATAATATATCTACTATAGTACGTTTTTTTCCTATAAAAATTTTCAAGGTCAAGATAAAATTGGCAAAACTGCTTTTTAAAAATTATTAGAAAATTTATTTTCGCCAGGTTTTTCTGTAAACGACTTTTGTCACGTTGACATTTAAAATTAAATTGTCAGTTTTTCTTTTTTGAAACTGAATTAAAAAACGGAATCTTTCAAAATTAAATGTAGTGAAGGGTGCAGAGGAACTGTTGGATCTGCATCTTAACACACCAGAAGAAGACGTTTACGAAAGATTAGCAAGAGTTTTTGATGTACATAGAACTTTAATGCCAGATTTTAAATTTCCCACCAATTTTTAGTTCTATAAAGTTACTAAAACAAGTTTTGCCAACATTTATTTTTTAAAGGAATCCAAGTTATGCCAACATAAACCCTAAATTCCTTGACCTTGAAAATTTTTATAGGAAAAAAACGTACTTTAATAATAATTCATATCAACTTATTCAACATTTCTACTTTTCACAATAAACCTTTTAACTTTACCTTTAAAAATATTAATACTATTTGAAACCTTAATATTATTCTCTAAATTATTAAACATAACGATACCTTTTCTAAAAACTGAATTAACCCCTCCACTAGTAACTGCAGTTTGCACATTCAAGTTATTCCTATTTCTAGTATAATGATCATGAACTTCATTACAATATACTAAATATTTATTAAAATAAGACGGTAACATTCCTTTTATTATTTTATATATAAATACTAAAACTTGATACTATAATACCTCATTGACATTTAGCCATCCCAATCTATTCAACATCAATTCTGATCTTGTATCCCATGCACATTTAAGAATTATCCCCATTCCTCTGTTCTGTAAGACATCCAGCCATTTTAGACTCCCCTTATTAATAAGGTACAGTATTGTTCCACAATTAAAAAAATGTGGTAATATAATACTATTATGGACAATTAATTTGGCATACATTGACAATGGCCCACTCAGTCTTGATAGAACACCTAGTCTTTTACCAATTTTTCCCGCAATATAATCAACATGGTTATTTAAGCTCGACTTATAATCGACCATTACCCCTAAATATTTCAATTCCTGTACAAATTCGAAATTCTCTCCCTCAAGCATTACATTAACATTACCCTCTGTAATTATTGAGTTCATGTTTCTATTAGTTATACACATCACTTGAGTTTTTAAATATTGATTTTTAGCTTATTAACTGCAAGCCAATCGCTAACTTCTTTTAGCTCACTATTTAATATATTAACCATTTCTACAATATTACCACCTTCTATAAATATTACCGTATTGTCAGCAAATAAGTGACATTTACATCTACTTAAGATTCCACTCAAATCATTAACATACAATGCAAATAGCAATAGCCCCAAGACACTTCCCTGGGGGCACTCCTACATTCACTGTTCGATCTTCAGATAACTCCTCTCCACATTTCACTCTTTGCCTTCTTCCAGTTAGACAGTCCTTCAGCCACTCCCATGCCTCCCCAGTAATACCATATTTTCTTAATTTATGCAAAAGCCTTTCTCTGTCTACAGTTTCGAACGCCCTCTTCAAGTCCAAAAAACCACCACTGTTGACAAGCCTCTATCCTTACTCTCTTTCCAGTTACTTATTAAGAATTGCACTGCCGTTTCACAACTAATTTGGACCTAAACCCTGATTGCATTTCAGTAAGAATATTATTTTCATTCACATATTGTATCAGTTGTTTATGCAACACTTTTTCCAAAAGCTTTTCTAATAGTCCAGTCACTATGTCATTTTTGCTTGAAAGTGAAGGGAAATTTGAAATTTCTTTTTTGGGGTATTGGTGAGGTCCAGCAAAGCTTAACTTCAAGTTGTCGACCAAAATTTCCTATGTGCTATTTCCGCTATCTTGATAAATGAGTGCGTTTGATTTTTTTGTGATAAATCGGTTCTCGTTAACACTACATAAAAATAATGTAGAGATCTTTGTAAGAATTTTGAATGTTCTACAATTTATGTTCTATTACTTTTTCGCGTAGGAGCGATATTTGTCAAGATATCGAACGCGAGGAGAGCGTGAAAGGGTCGAGTTTTTTTTTTCGAGCTTCTAGGCTTGTGTCGCATTTCTCTTTCTATTTAGCGAAAAAGTAGCCATTATCAAACTTGTAGAGGTTGAAAATAACTTCAATTTGACCTATTATAAATTGATATGCGACTAAAATTACGACTTGTAGAGCGGGCCAAAGTTGTCAAGTTGGCGCGTAATTTTTATTTCATGTATCGTACTATTACGTAGATGACATAACAAACTTCATTGCATTATTGGAATCATTATATTTCATCAAGTAGATAGTATACAGCACTATATGATTGTATAATAATAATGAAGGTCTTTACTAAATTATTACAAAATTACACAGAAAAAATATTGACTAAAACGTAATATTGTCTTGGGCGAAGTTCAACTTGATAGAAAAACAGATCTATCCGCTGTTCTTTCACTTAACCCGGTGAAAAACAGAAAGAAAAGAAAACAAAAAAATCCAACAATCTACTCTTTGGCTCCAGGCGAAATATTACGCACAAAACAGCTATGGCGGTGTTTAGTGATATAGCAATTTACTAAGTGTGTTATTTTGACCCTAATAATTAATTCATTGATGTTTATCCATAAAATTTTTAAAAATAGCTTTTTTAAATTTTAACGTACAATAGCCTTTTACTATATTTGGTAACGAATTATAGCATTTAGTTATTCTGTAAGAAAACGATCGCTTGAAAATGTTTTACTTATGTTGAGGTGGAGTCAGCGTTCCTTTAAATCTTATATTTAAAGCATGTACGTCGGGTCTAAACTTTATTTTGTTGTATAAGTAATTCGGTGATTTACTCAAAATGATCTTGTGGAAAAGAGATTCAGAATGAAAGAAGCGCCTTTCTTTCATATTAAGCCAGTTTGAATCTTTCAGCTGATAAGGAATTCTTTCATGTATTCGTATTCCAAATATGAGGCGTAAACATAATTTCTGAATTTTCTGAATTCTAGCAATATTAAAGCTACTTAAATGTGAATCATAAACAACGTCACAATAATCAAAACAGGACAAGATTAATGCATTACACAAAATGGTTTTCACTTTTACACTTAAAAATTGTCGATTTTGATAAATAAGTTTCAAGGAACTATATGATTTTTGCAGACATTTTGAAATATGTTTAGTAAATTTAAAATCATTATCATTTTTACTTCCTTTTACTATAAAGGAAGTATTGGATTCACCCCAAAAATTCGAAATTGAGTTTTCAACAGATCTTCACGTTTTAGAGTCCCCTGATCCCAAAAAACATATTTTTTTTCATTGGTCTGTCTGTCTGTCTGTCTGTCTGTGTGTCTGTCTGTGTGTCTGTGTGTCTGTGAACAGAATATCTCAAAAACGAAAAGAGGCATGGCATTGAAACTTCATATATAAGTTTTGTGTACTATGTAGATGAGACAGCAAGCTTTTGAAGAAAATCGCATAACCGGAAGTAGGTGTTTACTCTTGTGATTTTTCAGTTTTTTTCGATTTTTTCAAAAACGGCTCTAACGATTTTTTTTAAATTTTACATTTTTCTTACATTTTTAATGTGTATTGATGTGAGATAGGTGATTTTCCAGTTGAATACTTCTAAAGTGGGTTTCTTTTGTTTTTTTTTCTATTTTTTTTATTAACTCCTATTTTAAATAAAACACCCGGTATATTATTACATTTTTGAATTCACCTTAAAATTCTAGAGAAAATTTGTCTCTTCAACTAACACTCGATTTTGTACCGTTTTTGTAGAATTTGTAATTTTTGAAAATTTTTAACAAATGGTTAAAAATTAAAAATGAAATTTTTGACTAATTATAAGATCACTGTAAAAGGAAGTTGTGTGAGTGTATCACACCAGATTTTTTTTCATTGGTCTGTCTGTCTGTCTGTGTGTCTGTGTGTCTGTGAACAGAATATCTCAAAAACGAAAAGAGGTATGGCATTGAAACTTCATATATAAGTTTTGTGTACTATGTAGATGAGACAGCAAGCTTTTGAAGAAAATCGCATAACCGGAAGTAGGTGTTTACTCTTGTGATTTTTCAGTTTTTTTCGATTTTTTCAAAAACGGCTCTTAACGATTTTTTTTAAATTTTACATTTTTCTTACATTTTTAATGTGTATTGATGTGAGATAGGTGATTTTCCAGTTGAATACTTCTAAAGTGGGTTTCTTTTGTTTTTTTTTCTATTTTTTTATTAACTCCTATTTTAAATAAAACACCCGGTATATTATTACATTTTTGAATTCACCTTAAAATTCTAGAGAAAATTTGTCTCTTCAACTAACACTCGATTTTGTACCGTTTTTGTAGAATTTGTAATTTTTGAAAATTTTTAACAAATGGTTAAAAATTAAAAATGAAATTTTTGACTAATTATAAGATCACTGTAAAAGGAAGTTGTGTGAGTGTATCACACCAGATCTTTTTTAAAATCAAATAAAGGTTCACACTTCGGTTGTTTTTGGGGTTCTTCTGTTGCAGATTGACTTCGGTGAGAAGCGATCGAGGCTAGTCTTTCATTGCAATAGTTCTTGTACTATGCTCTGTGCACACTTACATTATCCACTCTTTCCAACATAGACCGATGTTTATCGTGTCCCCTCTTCACGCTCGCCGCTAAAAGAGTTTTCACAGCTTTCAGTTTGCCCACGTAAACGTCTCTGATCAAATGTGTTTTACATATGAAACAATCACCCATTGTAATCTCAAGAAATAACACGTTTACAAAATATTTATTTCTAAACCGATGTTCTATATCAGAAACGTCAAAAATAACAATTTACGTACTGGCTACTTGAAATTTAACGATTCTCATAATGCAATGAAGTTTATTATGCCATTTAAGTAGTAGTACGATACATGAAATAAAAATTACGCGCCAACTTGACAACTTTGGCCCGCTCTACAAGTCGTAATTTTAGTCGCATATCAATTTATAATAGGTCAAATTGAAGCTATTTTCAACCTCTACAAGTTTGAGAGTGGCTACTTTTTCGCTAAATAGAAAGAGAAATGCGACACAAGCCCAGAAGCTCGAAAGAAAATCTCGACCCTTTCACGCTCTCCTTTCGCGTTCGATATCTCGACAAATATCGCTCCTACGCGAAAAAGTAATAGAATATAAATTGTAGAGCATTCAAAATTATAAAAAAGATGTCTACATTATTTTTACTTAGTGTTAACGGGAACCTATTTATCGCAAAAAAATCAAACACACTCATTTATCAAGATGGCGGAAATGGCACATAGGAAATCTTGGTCGACAACTTGAAGTTAAGCTTTGCTAGACCCCCCAAACACCCCAAAAAAGGAATTTCAAATTTCCCTTCACTTTCCAGCAAAGGCCTTATTTTTGGACATAGTGACTGGACTATAAGGCTGTTAGCATATTTACTGGTCTAAAATATTAGAGTTTTTCACTTTCTTAATCGGTATAATTATTGACACTTTTACTTTATTTGGAATTTTACTGACTTCTATAGATGAATTAATCAAATTGAGTATAGGCCCTTTTAATAACTCAAAATAATCTTTTATAAAAGCAATTGTAATGTCATCGGGACTACCCTTATTAGGTAATTTAAACACTATTTCTTTTAATTCATTTTCTTCAATTTAAATGCATTTAATGTACCCGAAGGGAAATTAATGTCAAATTTATCTCTACACTGTCGAATTGACACTATTACCTCTTCTATACTGTCTATAAAATAATTATTAAATTTTGTAGTCATCTCTTTTAAATTATGCACTTCCTGGTCTTGAAATATAACAGCAGTTTCTTAAGAATTCTCCACATCTACTTTGTATTGTATTTATTTCTGTCTATTTTACTTCCATAATATATCATTTTTTCTTCTCTAATTATCCTTACCGCTTCATTTCTTAATCTCTTAAATTCATTTAAATGTATTATGTTATTGGTAGCAACAAAACGTTTATGTTCTCTAGTTCTCTTTGTAATGACGCCTTTCACCCTATCATTGAACCATGATTTGTTTCTTTTTAATAGTACCATTCTCTTCGGCATAATTATATCTATTACCATTTTTAACTTATTATCAAATTCATTAAATCTTTTCTCCATATCCAATTTAAATTCCTTAAACATTCTAAACATTCTTCTAATTATTTTGGTTTTATATTTTACATCTTTCATTATTTCTGCAACTATTGTTCTATGGTGTATATAACCAAGTTCTTCAATAATTTCGGTTCTCAAGTTTTGAATATTTGTTATTAATAAATCAATTGTAGTTCTGCTATTTTCTAAAATATGTGTATGCTTTTTCACTACTTGTTGCAAACCCGATTCTTCTATACATTTCCTTAACCTATTACTATATCCATTGTTTTTATCTTCCCAATCTCTATTAAAATCCCCCATCATTATTAAATTAGATATACCATCTCCAACTAAAAAATCACATAATTCTTCAAAATACTCTCAAAATAGTACTTTTGAGCTGCTTGGAGATCTATACACTGTTCCAAATGTACACGAAAAACTCACCCAATAACTTTTCGGTACTACATCAATTTTTAATACATTATATTGCACATGGGATCTTAAATAAACCAATTCGAGGGGCATTTTCAATAATTTTTTGCATTTTCAATTACTTTTGCCATTCTTTCCGAAAGATGGCTGCTGCCTTCTTTGGTGAAACGGATCCAATCTCATGAAAAATTTCAAGGCAGTGTTTCAAAGAACAACGAAAAGTGTTATAAGGCAACGCAATGTTTGGAAATTCCTGCCGAAACTCTTCAAAACAATTATGGATTGAGTACTGCCATATTGCATCAACTCGGCGGCTGTTACAAAAATAGGATTCAATCATAGAAATTTTATTCCCAGCGGGCATAACGGGCGGTGATAACGGCGTTGCTCCTAGGGGGCAACGCGACCTCGCGTTGGAGTTAAAACAGGCCGCTTCCCACAGCAGCTGGAGTTTGCTTTCTTCTTCTGGGCTGATGTGGAGTTTGAGGTCGAGATTGAGCTTTCAGGGACGGCAAGGGAGCTGGGCTCACTGGTGACGGAAGGGCGGACTGCCGTCGGGGGTGTGGACTTCGAGGGCTAGTAGGCTTATAAGGTATTCGTGCGGTACGGAGTCCGGGGGCGGCAACCGAAAGGGGCTTCCTCTACTTGGCTGAGCAATAGGTGGCTCGACCCCCAAGTATTTGGTGGTTCTTTCCTCGGCTGAACTTAACTGAGTTTAAACTGGGAGGTTTGAATGATTTCGCTGAGAATTGGCCGAGTTTATAAAGGCACTTGAAGTCTGTTTCGCCCGCCATCGATTCTAATTGCTGCGAAAGTGGGAGATTTTGGCTGGCCCATTTTCTCGCGGTTTTGTTGCTTTGGGCATAGCTTTTTTATTAATAACTGTAGCGCTGCGCTTTGTGACCTTTCGTCGAACTGGTTTAATTCCACGTGTTCCATACCATACTCGATGTAAATATGTTAATTAGGATGCCTTTCACTTTCTATTACATGCATGTTTTGTCACATGTAGGGTTCTAATGGCGGTGTTCTGTGTAGTAATAATGAAGTAGCCGCATATCCCCTTTCTGTTTACCTGCAATTTCTGGCTTGACACCTTTTTGTGTTATTCTTATAAGCCGTTTGATCCATCTTTTATCTGTGCGCTAGACCGCACGGCGTCTTGAGTGCGAGGGTGCAGTTTTAGGTTCGTCATCTGCACTTTTTGTTTTCAAGTACCCTATTGCAGTATTCATTGCACTGCATGCTTTACAAACGGTAGTGCCGAGATGGTGGGCCGAGGTAACAGAAAACTCCGTGTTGGCTTCGTAGATTTATTAGTAGCTTCGGTATGTATTGCCTATATTTCACTACGCATTGCGCTAAATTATGCATGGTGTCAAGGCATTTGGCAGGCAAATGTAGAAATCTGATGAGCATGTCAATCTATGTTAATGACGACTGGCATTCTATTTTGTAATTGCTTCCTGCCAGCTTCATATCAAGTAACATTCAATTCGTCTGACATCTAATTTGTGAGGTTTCGTAACAATGATTTTTTATGGGGTACGGTTGTTGAATCATATTTTTCACAACATGAGATTCAAGTAGGTAAATCGAGAACTGAGTTACAGCATTCGAGTTTGTATTAACAAATTTAAACAAATATTGCTGAATATTAAGACAGAATGCAGTAAAATTAAGCACACAAAATATGTTATAACTATTAATTAGGCCAGTCATTTAAAACGTTGTAGGTCGCAAAACATTGCACAGTTCTGATTTTTTGGGATGTTGTTAGGATAAATACCAATAGTGTAAAACCAAGTTTGCAGCTTCGAAAGACCTGTGCTAACTGCGTGGTGCTCGAAGAACCTTTTTTTATTCGGACTTTTTTCAGTTTCTGGCTTATTACCTGTAAAAGGTGCATCCTACGGAAAAAGTCGCCCTGTACGCTTTTAAAGTAGACAAAATTTTCTACAATATTTTCTACAATTTGAGTGTAACAACAGCTTCGTAGGTCCAATAAGTCCCGAGATAGAGCGCTTCAAAAATTCAAGAAAACATGGACAGATAACAAGATACCCAAGGACTGGGAAAAGAATATAATAATACCTCTATATAAAAAAGGAAAAAAGACTAAATGCGAAAATTACAGAGCGATTTGCCTTACTTCGACAATATTCAAAATGTACACAAAGATAATAGAAGGGAAACTAAGAAACGCAGTGGCTATAAAACTTGAAGAAGAACAAGCAGCATACACGAAGGGAAAGCAAACACAAGATCATATAAGCATAGTTAGGAAGGTAATGGAAATCGCAATAGAACAAGGGAAGGGGCTATTTCTAGTATTCGTGGATTTGAAAGCGGCGTTCGACACAATACCGAGGGATAAATTATGGAATTGTCTAAAGGAAACGGGAATGCCAGAAAAACTCAGACAAGTGATCAAGAGCATCTACAATTCGGTTAGAGGAGAGGTTATATTAAAAGGTAAATACTCCAGAGAATTTATGATACAGAAGGGTGTCAAGCAGGGGGACAGTCTAAGTCCTCTGCTTTTTAACATCTATATGGACAGAATTCTAAAGATGTGCAAAGAAAGCACCCGCAAAATAACAGTTGGACACAGAGAATTGCAACCAGTTCAGCTGCAAAGTCTGCTATATGCAGACGATATAATAATTATGGGAAATAACCGAACAAATACACAGAAAATACTAGATCAATGAAACACAACAATAACGCGAATGGGCATGGAAATAAATACAAGGAAAACAAAAGTAATAATAATAAATGGAAAACAGGACCAACAACACATTACATGCGGAGAGGATGAGTTAGAACAAGTATCCACAATAGATTACTTGGGAACTAAAATAAGTGACAATGGAAAAATAAACACGGAAATATTAAGTAGGACTAGAAAGGCCACACAAGTATTCTACCAAATCAATAAAACAATCCTAGGAAAGAGAGAAATTAGCACAATGACAAAAACAGCAATATATAACACAATAGCGGTGCCAATCATGACATATGGATGCGAGACCTGGCCTTTAACAGTAAAACAGGAAAGTCCGATAACAGCAGCAGAAATGAAGTTTCTGAGAAAAATAGCAGGAAAAACAAGAAGAGACGGATGCAGAAATGAAGATATCAGGGAAAGTATGCAACAAAAGTCAATCACTCAAATCATAGAAGAGAAACAATTGAAATGGTTTGGGCACGTTATGAGGATGCAGAAAGACGTATTGACCAGGAAGGTAGCAGAAACAAAAAGACATGGGAAACGTAGGGTAGGAAGACCAGGCAAAAACATGGGACAGAGAATAGAAGAATTGGCGGAGAGAAGGGGGAAAACAACTCGACAGCTAAGGTTAATGGCAAGAGATAGAAAGAAGTGGAGAGAATGGGTGAACACTCCAGCACAGTCGACGCCGTAAGGCATAAGGCATCAGCTAAAGAAGAAGAAGAAGAAGAAGAAGAGCTTTGTAGGTCCAATACGTCCCGAGATAGAGCGCTTCAAAAATTGGTTATTTTTCCCAAATAGTTCGAAATTGTAGTTTTAGCCGTCTTCCGAGCAGAATATCGGTTAAAATACTCATCCTATGAGGAAAGTCATGGGAAATGAAGTTGTAGAGCAGTTACTTAGCTTTAATTTAAGTATAAGCGCAACCCTATAGGTCCAATAGTTTCCTTGTTAGCAGAAAAAAACGAAAAATTAAGGAAATTAGATTTTTCAAGAAATGGAACTTCTATTATTAATATTGCACAGTTACACGTATAGAGTGTTATAAAAATGACATTACATTTATAAATTTGATTTATTGTTATATACAGTGTCCGCCAAAAGTCGGCATAATATGGGAAAAAAACTTATTTTTGATTTTTCAAAAAAACTTTTTACGTCAATAATTTGTGCTTGTTTAAACACTTGAATGGCTTCTAGAAACTCTAATCTAGCCCTGTTAATGAATTACTGTTACAAAAATCCTATAAATGTTCTTTTACAGTTGTCTAAATGAAGAGATTTTTTCGAAGATATAAATTGGACAAAGAAAAATCTCATTTAGACAACTGTAGAAGCCCCTATCATATATACCGAGTGATTTTTACTTATTTAGGAAATGGAGTTTTTTGAAATTGTCAAAATTCGAAAAGTGCTGTGTTTCGGAAATCAAGTAATTATTCAATGAGATTTTTTTTAGTATTTTTTAGCTAACTGAACAATCTCAAGACCAGAAAAGCCCCAATTTTTTTCAACTTTAGCAAAAAATTCACTTTTCAATTTTTTAAATATTTTTCATAATTTCCATACCAAGACTTAATATTAAAATTCAATTTTTTTATGTGAAGACTGAAAATTTATAATAATAAAAAGTAATATAAAATGTTAATTAGTTCTTTAGATTTTTTATTATTTGCCGAATAGTAAGTAGTATGTTTGCATAATTTTTTATGTTTTTTATGCAAAATGCTTTTTAGGAGAAATATTTTTCAATTCTAATTAATCTCTATTTAAATGGCTTCAAGAAATTCTAATCTAGCCCATTAATTTTTCAATTTTTAAAATATTTTCCAAAATTTCACATACTAAGACTCAATATTAAAGTTATAATTTTTTATGTGAACACTTTAAAGACTTACAATTGGGAAAAATAATATAAAATGTTATTTATTCCCTTATATTTTGTATTATTTACCCCAAAGTAGTATGTTTGCATAATTTTTCCGTTCTCTATGCAAGGCCCTTTTTAGGAGAAATATTTTTCAATTCTAATTAATATCTACTTGAATGGCTTCTAGAAACTCTAATCTAGCCCTGTTAATGAAATACTGTTACAAAAATCAACTGTAGAAGAACTATTACAGGATTTTTGTAACAGTAATTGATTAACAGGGCTAGATTAGAGTTTCTAGAAGCCATTCAAGTAGATATTAATTAGAATTGAAAAATATTTCTCCTAAAAAGGGCCTTGCATAGAGAACGGAAAAATTATGCAATCATACTACTTTTCGGTAAATAATAAAAAATCTAAGGGAATAATTAACATTTTATATTATTTTTCTCAATTGTAAACCTTTAAAGTGTTCATATAAAAAATTATAACTTTATTACTTTTTGGTATCTCACTTCAAGAAAGATTATTATATTTTATTTATTTATGTACAAACTGAGATTCTCACAAATAAAAATCTATTCTATTCTATTAAGTCTTAGTATGTGAAATTTTGGAAAATATTTAAAAAATTGAAAAAATAATGTTTAGCTAAAGTTGAAAAAATTAGGGGTTTTCTGGCCTTGAGATTATTCAGTTAGCAAAAAATAACACACTAAAAAATTTTTTGACAATTCCAAAAAACTCCCATTTTCTGAATAAGTAAGAATCACTCGGTATATATCATAGAGGCTAAATAGGTTTTTAGACAAGCACAAGTATAAGTAACGTAGTTTTTTTGAAAAATCAAAGATAAACATTTTTACCATATTATGCCGACTTCTTGGCGGACACTGTATATAACAATAAATAAAATTTATAAATGTAATGTAATTTTTATAACATTCTATAGGTAACTGTGCAATATTAATAACAGAATTTCCACTTCTTGAAAATTCCTTTTTTTTAATTTGTCGTTTTTTCCTGATAACAAGGGAACTATTGGTCCTATAGGGTTCCGCTTGTACTTAAATATAGCTAAGTAACTGCTCTACAACTGCATTTCCCATGACTTTCCTCGTAGGATAAGTATTTTAACCGATATTCTGCTCGGAAGACGGCTAAAACTACAATTTTGAACTATTTGGGAAAAATAATCTATTTTTGAAGCGCTCTATCTTGGGACGTGTTGGATCTACGAAGCTGCTGTTACACTCAAATTGTAGAAACATTTGTCTTCTTTTAAAAGTGTACAGGGCGACTTTTTCCATAGGACGCACCTTTTAGAAGTAATAAGCCAAAAACTGAAAAAAAGTCCCAAAAAAAAAAGGTTTTTTGAGCACCACGCAGTTAGCACAGGTCTTTTGAAGCTGCAAACTTCGTTTTACACTATTGGTATCTATCCTAACAACATCCCAAAAAATCAGCACTGTGCAAGTTTTTGCGACCTAATGCGATTTTTGTGTCTACGGTGACTGGCCTATAATAGTGTTTTTTTCGAAAGGTCTTAGTTTTGATCTTTTAATAAAGGTGTTATTTTCAAGTTATGGTGTTTTATCATTTATTGAAACTACTGCTAGGCAATTAAAATAGATCCGAATTATACAACTAGAATATTGTGAGAAATAGTTATAAGACTTGTGCTTAATTTTATTGCACAGAAGTGTACATGCTAAAATGTGCAGTTTAAAATGCACGAACTCCCTTGCCCGAATCTCTTAATTTGAACCTAAGAACTTAATAGTTCGTCGAATGTGCTTGTACTTTCATGTCTTAGTTCTATATTTATATTCTTTTATACACGAACAAAATTTTTCTTTATATGGTAGTTTTTAAATACATGTTGTAAATTTTGTGACCTTTCTAATCTTTTGTTTTTTTCCTTCTTTAGGTTCTATTAGACTATCTAATAGTAAAAGGTTACCCGACTGAAGAGTATAAAGTTATTTCTAGCTGGCCTAGAAGAGATGTAAGTATTAATTTAACGCTACCTTTAATATTTAAAATGTTTGCGATTTCATTTCAAATCATACACTCTGTATGAATGGTCCTTAATGCCAAAGGGTAAAAGAGGCTAAAGATTATGAGAGAATAAATGTCAAATTGTAAGAGCACCAAGTTCACGTTTTAATTCTTATTTTTTAGCTGACATCTCTAGACAGCAGTAAAACTTTACAGGAGTTGAAGCTTTGTCCTCAAGAGACTGTGATATTGGAGGAGCGGTAAGCAGGCACATTCCCGCAGTTGGCTTCGCAGCACTCAGTGCACTCGTATTATAACAGCAGGTGAAACAATTTTTGCCCCTTGTATTACAATTATTTAAAATTGATTTACTTGTTTAGCATTGTTCGTGAATACCCTTTTTGATTAAATAAATGCTCTTATTAATTCCGAAGTGTGTTAATAAATTCAGTTTCCTATGGCACAGCAAAATTCTGTTGCGGCACGTCCCTGGCTTTGCTTGCTTCCCCACCTTTATGAATGGAGAGGCTAGGTTTTTCGATTTTACTTTCTATTTGTTTAACAGCTGTTATAATAAGTGCGCCTTAAGTTTCTATGTAGTTTTTCAGTTTATATAATGCGCTGTTTCAAATGTAGGTTATTTGGTTATTGAGTGTGCTTGTTACCATGCTGGAATAAATTCACTAGTTTTACAAATGTAAATAACTTTTATTTTTAAGAATTGTCACAATCATGTGGTAAGTTCGTGTCTTAAACAAGTATTAATAATACTGATATCTCACTTTTTGTGTGGTGATGTGCAGCGAATTGTAATGGCCACATGCGCAGCGAAAGTTGAAACCTGACCTAGCTTCGAGTGAATGATGAAATTTTAGTTTTAATAGTTGTTTGGCATCTATCGTACATTTATTTCTAGCAGTTTTGTTTTAACGACAAAGTAAAGTGATTTCGTTTATGGATCTGGTAATTTAGTTAGAAGACGCACGATTTAAAAAAATCAAGACTGTCATAACATACCTTTAAATTATCAGAGCAGTTTTAAATATTTAAATAACAACACAATTTGGCAACATATCATAATCATTGCAAGCCGTAGACCCTGCTTTTGCTACTTGTTTGTGTAAATTTCAAATTATATGTTACGTCATACAGAATTGAATGATTATTGTAATGAGCATGCTTTAATAATCACATTTAATATTGTATTAATTGCCCCTATTAATACACAAATCACTGTAATGTAGAGAGCACATTACAGCAGATTTGGTAATTTGCACTTACATTTCCAATGAGCGTTTATTACCTTAGGTGGATACTCAATAATTGGTCGAATCTTTTTTAAACGATGTCTCAGAAATCACTTTTCGATACTTTTTCAATGATATAACTTATCAAAGCGCAACTCTAAATTAATAAATGTCTTCAATGGAACCATTACTAATCGTAAGAAGTTCGTATATCGCACAACTTGATGCACTTTGTGCAGCTAATTTATCATCACTGCGAGCAACAAGTGTGACTGTAATATGTAAAGGTTTAAATTATGTTTGTAAGGAGTAAACCAATCGACAATGCTTATTGTCTTGATGTATATTTTAAGCGACACCAAGTCAGAAGCAATTTGCATTATTGCTTAAGCACGTGAAAAGTTAATATCCGCTGTATGTTAGTTTACTCTTACGCATTCTGCGAATACACTGCATGCTGTACATACTACCCATAATAATTTATTTAAAGTTACAGATTATATGTACTATTTAAGTCTAGCGATAGATTTTGTACGAAGATTTAAATTAACGTTATGTACTGTCTAGTTCATAATTATTGTACTTTTGTGTATTTATTTATAAACAATAATACAGTTTTCAAAATTATCCTATTAGTATTATATTGAAACATTTTGGCGGTTCTCGCAACAATAAATAATGCACCTGCTGATTATTCTGGGCAAAACCTATAATTTTGAATTTTTCACTTTTATATTTTTTTTCAAGCATTTGCATTATAAAATGTAACTTTTTCACATTCTCAGCTATGGTAAAATAGGAAACATACTTAACTTAGTCAATTGTTTTGGATATACACAGTTACTTTTGTGTATGTATGTGAACTACACACAAACTACCGCTTACTAATCGCATTTTCACGAAAGAAAGGTATCCTTTTACATCTTTATTTGAAGTCAAAGTGATGCTAAACTTAGAACGCTTTTCTTTTGTGTCTGTACAATTGCTGTTAACTAATCGGTTGCACAACATATTTTTTGGATGGTAAGACACCAATCACATTCCAACTGAAGGGAAGTTCCCCATTGGGAACATAAAGTCGATTCCTTTACGTGGTAGGTGCAAAAATAAACCTAATATGTAAGATAGAGCAACTGCATACAAGTAAAGAAGGTAAGTAGAAAGTACTAACAAGAATTGGAGAGGAGGATAACAATAGAAGTGTAGAAAAAACCCCATGGTTAAAACGAGTTTTGACCATCCTGGAAGAAACATGAATTTGGGCGGTTTTTTCACTTTTCCATATTTTCAATTTTTGGTAGAATTACCAATAAAAATTATAAAGTATTGTAAGTCAAAAATTCATTCCGAGACCAAAACAGTAACACACAAATAGAAAATTTCAAAATATGTGAAAGAAAACTGACTAAAATACAACAGCAAGCGAGTCTAGTTCAGTCGTTAGGTGAGTCTAAACGTCTCTCTTCACATGTTGTCTTCTGGATGCTTAGAATGAAGTAAGTTACGTTCAGCATTTTATATGCTGCGAATAGTTTTGAAGCGGTAGACAATGTAGACATTCCTAAGCAATTATGTACTTAATTTTATGAAACTGAAATTTGATAACGTCCAAAGCTGATGATGCAATCAGTGCATTTAGAAATATGTTCTGCAAATCACAAAAACTCTTTGCAATCATTTTCATTTTCTATTTTGCCATCTGTCAAAAAACTAACTGTTTGTTGGGGAAAATGCTACCCACACTCTCACAGAAGCTCTGACACTTGCTCAACACACTGGTATAATTTACAGTTTACTTACAGATTCCCATAGGAGACATGTTACTGGCAACAGAATCCAAAAAGAACGTGTTTGGAAACAGTTCCAACTTTCCCTTGAATTTGACGATATATTGAACAAATTCGCTGTTTCTGTTATCTATAGGTATACCGCGTTCACTCCATTTGTTATTCTGAGCACGCTTGGCATGTGCATTCTTTTAATGGTGTAAAGCACAATCAAAGCAAAATTTGACAGTTAATCATTCTTCATTCGTCAAGTGAATTAAAGTTGTATAACATAGCTAATTCCTCTAATTCAACAAAATGCTACGGATGGGTTGTATATAATTGGAAGTAATTTTGACTTTAGTAACTTTTTGTATGGCAAAATTTGATACACTGGTAATAAATTAACATTAACAAGGTCTGCTCAGAATCCACAAATTCGGCACATAGATAGGTACATAATGTCAAAAAATCACACAATTGGTTTCGTGGTTTCTTCCGTTTTAGACAGTTCATTCTGGTTTCGTCGACTGTCCTGGTCAAAATGAAAACAAAGTGGCTTTTTGCCAACCCTTAACAGAAAATATGGTAAAATACAAGTGGTTCAATAAAGAATGTGAAGACATATTGAAGCAAGGAAGTGCATACAAAAGCAAGATGATTGAAGTTAAGAACCAGGAATACTGAAGATAAAAAGAAAGAAGAGAAGCATTGAAGCATTGAAAGAAATAGAAGAAAGCTGTGGACAATACATTGAAATTTTATAGAAAAATAGGAATTAGAAATAATTGTTATTAACCCAAGATGGTAGCAAGAATGGAGAATTGGTAGCATGAAAAACAAGTTTTAAAGCAATGAGAGGAACAGTAATAAGTATTAAGTAGCACTTGAGAACACTGAAGCATTACACTAAGCATGGACAGTACGGGGGAGAAGCAGTAATTCAACTCCCACACAAAGAAAGTGATTAACAACCGACTATGAAAAGATTCAGAGGCCCATATCAACGTGGCTTTCACGTAAAAAGACCAGTAACAGACTACACTGAAAGAGATACAAAAGAAAAATGAAGCAATTACTGTGCGTAGTTTCATAAATTTCAAGCAGTCTTACGATAACCTCAACCGGGAAAAGTCAACCATGGTAGAGATACAGTTCTCGAAGAAGCTAATCAAGCTAGTAGTCATCATAAAAGAGGAGGTAAAAATTGCAAGAGTAAATTCACGAAAATATCAAAAAGATCGAGACACTTCTAGCGTTTTATTAATGTAGATTTAGAAAGTGTACTAATAAGAGAAGCCTCTCGATAGTATGATGAAGGCATATTCTGCCTGGTGGCGAAGCTTGCTTGCTCTAAGGATGTGAGGACATTTTCAAATTCTACAAATGTGCTACTTTTTAGAGTACTTCTGTTTAAAGATTCTGACCCCGCTTGTATATAGTTTTTCTGTCATATTTTTACGCTTAATATTTCATCAAATTGTGTTCAGGCAGCTAGCGGTTCGTAATTTTAAGCAGCTGTAACGGCCGCTGTAATTTTCTGTAAGGTATTCGTTTTGATAGCCTCGCTCATAATTATTTTCTTGGCTTATTTAGAATCCTAGCGATTTAGCAAGCAGCCTTTTTCTAGAAGTTTCGGCGAGCTGGGTTGCCGACGGGGCCTTATTCGCCTCGTGATTGGTTGCAGGTGGTCAGACCGCGCGGCAAACAGGTTCCCCCTGCACGCCGCGTTCCGCAGCGTGTCTGGCATGAGACAACGTTGGCTTGCTTTTCAGAGAATGCGATTCTGGCCGTGGCAGTGCCAAGTAGTGTGCGTGTTTGTGCGACTCCTTTTTCGATGACCGCCGTTCTGTAATCTTGAATGCCTGGAGGGCAAATTTTTCCTCTAAACAGCTGGGATCCAAACAAAAGGTCTCCTCAGTCTTCAAGTCTTGTGAATCAGGGATCTTGGATCGTACAACAGCCACGAATACAGCTGCGGCTGCGGGCTCACGACGCTAGCGGCGAGGACAGGCAAAGCTGCAATAAACAAGGTAGCGTGTGTAGCAATTTAGATAAATGTTAACCATTTTCCCTACGTGCCTGTGCATGCTTATTTTCAGGGTGAATTTTTACTGTGTAAAGATTTATGTAAGGTGGAGCCTGGAAGAAGTTCTTAAGCGTCGCAGGTAGGTCAGGGCGCTCGCCGCCCCAGTGCTGGGAGTCGTGAGGCTGTACACATATATTCTACCCCGTTTGGCTTTCGGGGTTCTGCCAAGCGTGGAATTCTGTGGCGTCCATTTATTTTGCAACACCCTATACATATTGTCACGCTTACCCTATGGTGTACCGTTTTTAGGACCATACCCATCTCCCTAAGCGTATCAAGTCGTGGCTATTGGCCTGTTTTCAAGATTTCCAGGGCAAGTGTTGGCATTTCACGGACATGATAAAGCAAGTGGCACTCCCGCCCCCCCCCCCTTAAGGGTCAGTAAAACCATTTGATACCGTAACAAGGACCCTAAGATAATCTCTGAAACTTCTTTGTGGCGGGAATTCATAATTCATATTCTTATATGGGTATTTCGCCACTCTGCAAATTAAAATATTAAATAACGAAAATATTAACAACGAACGTTTCGAGGGCAGATTGTCCCTCGAAACGTTCGTTGTTAATATTTTCGTTATTTAATATTTTAATTTGCAGAGTGGCGAAATACCCATATAAGAATATGAATTAAGGACCCTAAGAGCTATGCCAGCACTAGCATAGCTACTGGTAGGGCCTCCCTTGCTAGACAGGTGTTAGGTGAGGAACCAGACTAAGAGATATCCTGGTCCTTCAGGTTAACGGTTGGACATTGGCCAGCGCATCATGCTCCACAAAAAGAAACTATCTGCTTACTGCAACTTATACAAGGAATTGAAACAAAGCAAACGGAAGATATTAAAGAAATAAATAAACTAAATGTAGACATTGTGGTATTAAGAGAAATTAAAAAGAAAGGAGCAGGAAGTGAAGAAATAGATGAATACATACATCTATTCAGTGGAGTCCCAAAAGAAGAAAGAACAAAGCGAAGGTTATAAATTATTATTTGGTCATTAACACACACTTCAAGGAGTTTTTCATATGGTAGTAACATGTTAATGGGCCTAAATTTTTCACTGTTTGTGGTTCCCTTAATTTTTTTTATTGGTATGATTTTTTCTTCTAGTTTTTTGGGAAAGAATTATTTGCCAAACTACAGTTAATGAGATGGAGGATTCTGTCACCGATGGTTTCAAAAGCACTTTTTAATATGTTTACTGTGATGCCATCTACATTACTTTCTGCAGTCTGGCATTTTTAAGGTAGAAAATGTTTCCATTCTACTGTTAACTTTTATCGTTCTTATAATTTCATTTTGTGATTTAGCTGTCTGAATGTTTTTTACAATTTCTTCTACACTTCATAAGAAAAATGTATTAAACGTTTACATATTCCCTTTCCAGTTACTTTTGTGCCCCCAAATAAAATTTTATTTTTAAGACCTGTAATGGGATTTTAATGTTATTCCGACCTCGTTCGTTCTACCTAAGATAATGTTAATTTCGATCCAATAATTTTGAGTACGGCCCTGTCCCGGAATTATAACCAAACCTAGTTTAACGAATATTCAGATGTTTTACGACCTACAAGCTATACAGCAGTTTATTGGGACTGCGTAGCCTCTTGCAGTTATTCCCGTTTAAACTATATTTCTCCGAAGTGCAGTAATAAGTCATTCTTTATCGCCACGTAAATCGTGACCACTGATTCCGAAGCTTAGTGTTTATTTAATAAAATTATCTCTTGAAATTTCTTGCATTGAGTCCCTCGCTCGCTAAAGCGCCGATTTGGCGGTAAAACGTTCTAGAATAATCCGTGGGCTTTGTTCTTTGTTTAACCTGCTTACCTACTATCCGATATTTAGCTTCTGAAAATAAGGTTTGATGCATGGGCGTAACTTGGGGCATCACTTTGGGGGGGGCAAAATCAAGACTTCACAACATTTTTAAACCTAAATTGCAAAAAATGCTGCACTTGCACTTTAAAATTAAAATTTGGGGGAGGCACCGCCCCCCCTTGCCCCTCCCAAGTTACGCCTATGGTTTGATGAATCCTTTGTTGTCTTGTCACGAATGATGTGAACACTGATTTCGAAGCTCAATGTTTCTTTTAATAACTTAGCGCCTGAAGTTCTTTAGAATTGTCCTTGTAACCTGAAACGTGAGCCTTATGGAACTTTTCGATATGGAGTATCGCCAAGCGGTGCTCCCCCCCCCCCCCCTCCACCGAATTTTGCTAAGTCAGATATAACCTCAGCCGCCGAAGGCTTTCGTTGTTTGTTTTTCTACCTACGCTTTTGCGTTAAGCTTTGGGCAAAGAAAAGAAAGCTTCGATAAACCCTTAATTAACCGTACATATAGAATTACTAGTTTTGGAGTTCAAAACTTTCTTCTAATGGGCCGCGTTTTTAACCCGCGGGCTTCTGAATCAATTAGTAACCAGTACTTGATCGTGCAAAACCTTGTAAATTTTTGTGCCCCCCCCTCCCCCCCTGATTGTGGAAATGTTCGCTTGAGTCGGGGGGAGCTTTTGCTAAAACTTTATGATGAACTTTGGGAATCCTTTTTCTAAACCTTTTGTGAGGAATTGGTGCGAATTTTTGACTGCCCTGTGGCGCCTTAATTGTGAGTGCTGCTGAAACCTTCGAAGCCAGCAGGTCATCTTAGCAACGAGCCCCCGCGGGACGTTGTATGTGTTCGGCGGACGTATTCTTTGGTCGGCATCTTAATGTCTGTTTAACTCAACCCCAGAGTCGTTTGCATCCACCATCTGTGGAGCTTGGCGAGTGGCGCTGGATGGGGGTGAAGCTACCTGGAGAATCTCCTTTTAGGCTACGTGTACCTTCTTACTTCTACCACGTTAGCTACCTCTTTTAAGAAGTAAGTGGCGTCCTTAGGCAATCCTTTTGAGCAAAGCATAGGGTAAGTGCTGTCGGATTTAACTGAGTATTCGAATCCCGCCCAACCGATTAAGCTAGACCGAGGGTAACTGGAGCGCCGTTATCTGCTCCGACACATTTAGATCTGTGTTCTTTTTAGTAAAGCCGGCGAACCCTTTACTTTTCCTCAATTTTTGACAGTGCTTGTGATCGATGTCGATTCGAGCATTTAATCTTGTAACAGACCTTCGTTTTCCTTTCTGTTGATTTTCTTCAATGTCCTCCACATATCCATTGGGTTGTTCTTTACCTCATCTATCTTCTTACTAAAATAGTTATGTATTGAATTACGTTTTGAATTCCTGATCAGTGTTACAACTTTATTTCTTTGTGATCTAAAATTTGTCTAATCCTGGTCTGCTTGTGTTATTACTGCTTTCTGGTAAAATTGTGTCAGGTCATTTTGTATTTTAATTAGCCACCTAGGCTTTAGGGCAGCGTGCCCGTATGTTAAACCCTTTTAGTTACTTATTTGGCTTCATCGCCTAATTCCATAATAATGATTTTGCACATATTTGGCCTCAAGCGCAGTATTTCTCGTCATCCGGGGCACCCCTTTGTTGGTACTTTGACAGTCGGGTGTTAACGCTCGCAAGATTTCCGAACCTTCTAGAATTTACGCTGTTGGTGTGACTGCGAGGCCTCGCGCTGTCTTTGTCACCGGAACTTATTTGTTTTATTGGGAGCATCGCCATTGGCTGTCGAGAGTCACGTGGTAACGCCGTTTTGGCTCACGCCACTGCAGGCGTCGTAACGCTTTTTGCGAGGATTCAGCCAAGAGCCGTCGATCTAAGAGGTTGGATAGTGTGTGTGTTCGTGCGGCGCTCCCGCCCTTGGCGGGGGCGTCAGCCTTTTCCGTCTTGTGCTGCTTCAGCAAGTGTTTGATAAACTGTTTCGCCTTAAGCGAGAGTCGGCAGTTCAACTCAGGCGATTGAACAAAGGAGGTGTGTGTGTGTCATTAGCGGCGATCTTATTACTCCAAGGCGTAGGTGTGATGGAATTCCATGCCCGGTTCTACGTCGTCACGTAAGGGAGTGTTTCCTTTAGCTCGTTGTGCGAGGATTCCGTTGAGGTAGGACATCACTTGGGCTAGTTTGGCCGTCGTAGCGGCGTTTGTTGAAGCGCCAGCCTTTGTCGCCATTTTGGGCGCATCCAGACCATTCACACGTCGGCCGTTTTAGCGGCGAATGAATTGCCACAGGCAACCTGTTTTCCACCAGCTGGACCGCATGCCGATCTCTTGGGCCCTCACCAATAAAATTAAGGTATTTGTAACCATTGAATCATACTAACTTCTCGTGCGCGAGCTGTGCGCTTAATCATGTGAATAATTGCTGAACTCTTGGCATACGTGCTGTAAGGCGGCAACGCCAGTTTGGTCGCGGTAAAATTGCATGTGCGCGAACTTGATGTGAAATCTTGTGCACCGTTAAAAACGTACCCTTCGCATCTTAAATTGTTGTCGCGAAGTGGCGTCGCTCGCTCATTTTTGATCTAATCACTTCCCTCACTTGGGCTTTGCTGTGTTTGCCCAAATTATCATGTGAGCATTTTTATGAACAAACGTTCCCTTTGTGGGACTCATATGTCAAACTGCTTTTGATTTTGTACAGTTATGGGTGTTGTTTAGTAACAGTAGTGCGCCCATCAGCTGATGCTTATTTATAAGAATTAACGCAATGTTTGCGGCACGCTTTGCTGCCCCAATGTAAAAATCGAATAATAGACGCTTATCTAATTAAGAGACGCTTTATTCTTGGTCGATTTGTGCATGTTTTGTTTCAGCGTGCGCCCATCATTGAGAAGATAAATGTACGGTGGGGCCAGTGAGATCAGAGCGTGCAGGTAAGCTTGGTGGTGACATTGCCGTGGCTGAAAAAGCCCCACTTCATGATCTAAGTATTTTTGCCATCACGAAATTGTTGTGTGAGTTTATAATTCACGAGTACCCCTATCGACGGAGTGTCTTGAATACTTCGCCCCCGTCTAACCGCCCAGGCCCGGTTATTCGGGTTAAGACAGGCTTGGTGCCGCCCTCTTTATTTTACCGTTATTTACCGACCCTCTGGCCGTTACCCTTAGATAATCTCGTTAAGAACCCTCCCAACTCCACTGAAAGTCTAGCCGGCCTATCTTGTTGCGGCTGGGTAGCGTCCTAGGAGAACTTTCGTCCCGATTTCGTCCATTACGGCACGCGCCGGCCGTTTCGTTTATATATGAGCCGGTGCGGTGTCGTAAAGTCAGTCCAAGACCGTAGCAATTGGTCTCTTATGTAATATGTTGTTCAATCTCATGATTCCACCACATGTTGTCTATCCATTTTCTGTAAAGTGATCGTTACCTCTGGTGAAAATTGATGTAATGCACTTATCAGATTACCTGTAAAATTGTTTGCAAGCTTATCCGCATTTGTTATAGATGTTTCTATCCACGGTAAATCCATAAGTTTTAGTTGAAATCCTGTTGTAGTCATAGTTTTGTATTTTGAAATTATTTTGTTTGTGAATTTTGTAAATTTATTTTTAAAGAGTTACTGTGGTAATAGAATTACACAGAAAAGCCACTACATGCTAATTCTCCTCTAAAAAGTAACATATTCTTTCATAATATATACAAGTATCTACTATACTTGAGAAAAACCATTGCCTCCTACACTTACAAACCATGCTTGGCAACATTGCATCTCTGGTAGTTGGTGGTCCTAAATTACTGCAGTATTCCAATTTGGAATTTTGCTTTAAATAGAGCACAGTTTTACTCTTTATCATATGTTACTCTGTAATTAACTAAAAATAGCTTCTGTAATTGTGACAAATTTATTTACATCTCAAGTAATACAAACATGTAACAGTATATTTATAAAAATAACTTAACCTATGTAACCCTGTAACACCTAATTATTTTAAAGTTTGTAATTTTCTTTACACGACTGCTGATTGAGAGTACAACATATATGCAAAAACTGTGGTAGTGTTACTGTAAATAACCTTATTTGAACATAATAAACTTATCTGCTCGGTAACATCTTTTTTTTTTTTTATTTATTCACTATTTGCGATCTGTATACACAATAAGCAAATTTGTTACATGAGTGAGTAAATGACATGAAAAAGGCGTTAGGATTAACGTCCAGTGACTTAAACCTATAAGTAACTTAGAAGGCGGGGAGATGTGGTTAGGTTATTACAGTAGGGAAGTAAGAACTGTGATCTTAATTGCTAGGTAAATCTATGAGGTAGTTGTAGTGGTTTAACTCGGTTAAGTCTTTGTGTGTCCAAACTGTTATCGAGTAAATTCAGCGCAAGGGGATTGCTATGAGACTCCAGTTTACTTAGGTATTGCGCACTGAGTTTGGTGATGGTTTCTTTCACTGTGTCCACTTTTAAGTCGCGCAAAATGTCTATGTTTCTTAAGAAGTAGGGTGCGTCACACATTGCACGTATCACTTTTGTCTGGAATCTTTCGATTATTTGGATATTGCTGTTTGCTGCTGACCCCCATAGCTGTATGCCATATGCCCAGATTGGTTTGAAGACAACTTTATAAACTAAGAGTTTATTTTGAAGTGACAACTTGGATCTTCTACCGAGCATCCAGTAATGTTTGCTGAACTTTATCCCCAATTGTTTCCTTTTGTGCCAGATGTGTGCCCTCCATGTTAACTCTTTGTCGAGATGCATGCCGAGATATTTTACCTCCGCAACCTGCGGTAATGGTGTATTGTTGATATAGATTTGCGGTGTATTTCCTCTACATTTGGTTGAAACAATTTTTTGGCTTTGCCTAATTGTTTCGCCATTTATCCAATTATTTCAGGCTTAACCTGTATATTTTTATTTAAATTATAATTCCTTTTGCATTTCGAATTCGTAAATTTTCCAAACCAACGCATTTTGTACCTGCATCAAGTTCTTATCGTTTGCGCAATGCCCTCTCTGACCCGCGTTATCTCTTATCAGAGTGCGAGCCTTCCTCGAGGAAACGAAATTTTCGTCCGGGCATTTTGCTGTCTTCGCTTGAGCCCGCCGATATCGGCGCGGCTAAGCCTTGTTTTTAATTATGTCGAATTACGTGCGCTCAACTAATTTCAATGAGCAGTTTGTGTTTTCTAAGGGCTGATTATTATCAGGTATGTTTACGCTACTTGGTTTGACATTCAATTGTAGTAATTTCCCGTTTTGTTATTAGCTCTTTTCTTGGAAATTTTAATTAACATTCGAACAAAAACGTTGTGGACCTGCTGCTTAATATTGGGAACGCTCCGAAATATCTTCTCGACCCCTATGATAACACTAGACGCTGAACGTAGGATGTCGTTTAGCCCGCTTTAAGCTGTTTCGATCCCTGCCTGCCACAGTTTTTTCCACCGATAAGGTTAGTTTCCAAGATTATTAATTACACCGACCGTCAACGAGTTTTGGGTTCGGGCAAATTACTTCGGCAGCCTGCAACGATTTGCGA
The DNA here is from genome assembly GCA_940337035.1 of Agriotes lineatus. Classification (NCBI taxonomy): domain Eukaryota; kingdom Metazoa; phylum Arthropoda; class Insecta; order Coleoptera; family Elateridae; genus Agriotes; species Agriotes lineatus. The sequence goes on from CALNHX010002858.1 coordinate 124,160, forward strand.
ATTTTTAATAACCATTATTACTTGAAATTATTATCGCCTGTTCATGGCAATGTTTAAATGCACTTTGTTATCTACAATGTAATTCCAAGGGCTTGATTTGTTTGCAGCCTTTGAACTTTAAATTGTTATCACGTGCTCAAAGCATTAATTAAATGTACTGTATCATTAACAGTGTAATTCAAATGCATTATTTGTTTGCAATTGGTAACTTTTAATCCATATTCATATGATCATTTTTACGTCTATTAATTACATGCTTTTGTAAAAAAGTGCTTTCACGCTACTTTGTGTCAACACCGAGATAACGGCTAAAACACATGATTGGAATAAGCTTAATCCTTCATTAAATTGTGATCACATGTAAATTAAGGACCCTAAAAGAGGTTCAATTTTTATTATATGCGTGCTGCATTTTTCATAAATATTGGAAACGTTATATTTAAATATATTGAAATCATGACAATAATAATTTATCAATGATCTTACATGACAGCCATTTATAATTTATTAAATAAACTTTAGCTGGTTGTAATTATTTTGTTATTTACTTGAAATCTTTTGATTTCTGGCGCCCATTTCTATTTTCCTTTCTTTTTTTTTGAAGACATTCCAGGGTACATAACTGATGATTTGAACCTACGATCTAAGGCCGCCGATATTTGAGCTAGTCGGCCATCGCGGTGAGTAAGAAACAGTTTTTCAGAGCTTCCGCGGTGTATAACGGAATAGGGGGGTTGATCAGCGATTGTACTACCATTATTATTAGTAACCAATCGCAGGGTGGCTTCTCTATTTTTGTTACACTGACGCCAACGTGTGGGGCTCGATTTTTGGTGGTTACATCAGCTGTGTTTACCTGGATGTCTTTATTTATCAATATTTAATTTTTACCTTTTATGCCATTTTGTAATTTACATCTTGTTGTAGCGCACGTATTAATGTTTGATATTCTTTTCCTTTCCTCTCTTTACTTATCCTTTCGTTCGGTTGATAATTGACTTTTCTTCCCTCATCTTTCTTGACGACTGATTGGTTTAGCGGTATGTTTATGGGTAGTGTGTTGGACTTTGTTGAAAGGGTATCCTTTGGTGAATGACGTTTCTGAATGGTTTCTTTGATTGGTTGCGTGTGTGCTTTGGTAGTGTGGTATGTTTGGTTTTTCCTTATCCTTCCTTTGGTTGCGTATCGGTGGGTCGAGGGCCTGCGTGAATTACTTGTGCGGTTTGGTGTAGTTTACTCCATTTTTGGGATTTTTATTTACTTGCCTTACCGTACTTGTGTTTACTCAGGGTCTCGACGGGTTGTGTCCGGGTTGTTCTTTTTCGGCTATTTAGCTATGGTTTATGCATTTATTTTTTGAATGCGATTATTATGCATTTCTTTTGGATGCGATTTTTGTGCTGGTTGGCTGCGTCCGATGTGAGGCAGTCCTTGTTTTAGGCCCCTGTTCGGTGTAAACAGGGTGTCTATATTTTTTTCTGTGTCCGATGTGGTGCAGGTTTTTCTTTTGTCAGACGTGACAGGAGATATTTTTCCGTCGATTTTGATGCGCTATTGCATCTGGTTATGCATTGTTTTATGCAATTTTTTTGCGTTTTTTACGCATCTGTTTGAGTGCGGATTTTTTCCTTTGTGGTTTGCTTTCCTTGTGTTTCCTCTTCTTTAAGCGTGTCCATGTCTCCGTAAACCCGGGTCACGGCATGGAATGGTAGACCTAGCCAGTCGAAGCTTGGATGAGTGGGTGTGGCAGCGTGAGTTTTTCCGAACTCTGGTTTTTTGGTCCATTTTCCTCTTCTTTCCTTTTCTCTTTTCTTTATGTCCCGTTTTCTCTTCTGTTTTTAAAAGTTGCTGTAGGGTATGTTCCCTATGGATCTTGCATTCTAGTGCTTTTCACTTTCCTTTTTCTTGCCATTACTTCCGTCTCATTTGAGGATTTTTTCAAAAGCGCTTCGCTTATTTGAATTTGGACTATGGTATTATAGGATATTGTGACCGTGGAAACACCTACAGTGTCTCTTTTAAAAACTTGTTTTTTGTGCTTTTTGTTTCTTGCTAGGGTGGTAGGTTGGGCATGCAGGGAAGGTCACTGTTTGGGAACGTCATCATCTAGTTCTTCCCTTTTGTAACGTATAGGGTGGTTGGTTGGGCATGCAGGGAAGGTCACGATAAGAAGCATTGTCATCTTGCTTTCCCTCTTAAGCAACGCTAGCAGTTGGGGTCGTTTCTCTCCATATTTTGGGACTTTTTTAAGAGTGCTTTCCCCATTCATGCTTGTGTTCGCTTAGGACCTTGACCGATTTGATTTTCAGATCGTTTTTCATGGCTTTTTAGCTATGTTGTTTTTATGTGATTTTTTTTCGAAACGAGTTTATACTTGTTTCGGGTTTTTTCATTTTATTGTTATTTGGGTTGGTTTTTTCGGCCTTGTGGAGATTTCTGGGGGTTGGGGCGAGCGATTGTGTTGCCATCCGACTCAGTGAGGGAGCCACATTCAGTCCGTCATCGGCGCGCCTTTTCCATCTAGCTGCGACGACTGGCTGAATGCCCGAGCGGGGTTTGGTGGTGTTGCGGTTGTTCCCTCCGACTTCTGGGGTCTCTACCTAAATTCGGGGCGGTTATGGTTTTTAGGATCTTTTCCTGGGTTTTCACCCGAATCTTTTTTCACAGTACTTACTGTGTTTCATTTTTTAAGATAATTTTTTTCTCATACTTTTTTGATATTAGGTTATCTTAGATTTGGAGTGAGTGATGATGATGCGGTGCGAGCTTTTCGGATTTTTGTGAGTTTTTCGGATGTTTGTAGTAAGGTGGATTGTGTCCTATGTGATGCAGTCGGTTTTTGCTGTGTTTAGCAGTCTTTTAGGCTTCTGTCCGGTTTAGACAGAACGTCTATTTTTTTTGGCGGTGTCCTATGTGGTGCCCTGTTATTTTTGAGCCGATTTATAAGGGTTGTTTCCATTGGCTTATCTTCTCGAAAGAGGATTTTTCGATAGCGTTTCGCTTTGTGTGTTGGCATCATCGATCTCATTCTGAAATTCTTTGGTTCCCTACATTTTTTTAATGTTTTCATATTTAAACCTTTTTATTTCTTTTGGCCGTGGGGAGTGAAACAATTTTTTGGCTTTGCCTAATTGTTTCGCCATTTATCCAATTATTTCAGGCTTAACCTGTATATTTTTATTTAAATTATAATTCCTTTTGCATTTCGAATTCGTAAATTTTCCAAACCAACGCATTTTGTACCTGCATCAAGTTCTTATCGTTTGCGCAATGCCCTCTCTGACCCGCGTTATCTCTTATCAGAGTGCGAGCCTTCCTCGAGGAAACGAAATTTTCGTCCGGGCATTTTGCTGTCTTCGCTTGAGCCCGCCGATATCGGCGCGGCTAAGCCTTGTTTTTAATTATGTCGAATTACGTGCGCTCAACTAATTTCAATGAGCAGTTTGTGTTTTCTAAGGGCTGATTATTATCAGGTATGTTTACGCTACTTGGTTTGACATTCAATTGTAGTAATTTCCCGTTTTGTTATTAGCTCTTTTCTTGGAAATTTTAATTAACATTCGAACAAAAACGTTGTGGACCTGCTGCTTAATATTGGGAACGCTCCGAAATATCTTCTCGACCCCTATGATAACACTAGACGCTGAACGTAGGATGTCGTTTAGCCCGCTTTAAGCTGTTTCGATCCCTGCCTGCCACAGTTTTTTCTACCGATAAGGTTAGTTTCCAAGATTATTAATTACACCGATCGTCAACGAGTTTTGGGTTCGGGCAAATTACTTCGGCAGCCTGCAACGATTTGCGAATTTTTAATAACCATTATTACTTGAAATTATTATCGCCTGTTCATGGCAATGTTTAAATGCACTTTGTTATCTACAATGTCATTCCAAGGGCTTGATTTGTTTGCAGCCTTTGAACTTTAAATTGTTATCACGTGCTCAAAGCATTAATTAAATGTACTGTATCATTAACAGTGTAATTCAAATGCATTATTTGTTTGCAATTGGTAACTTTTAATCCATATTCATATGATCATTTTTACGTCTATTAATTACATGCTTTTGTAAAAAAGTGCTTTCACGCTACTTTGTGTCAACACCGAGATAACGGCTAAAACACATGATTGGAATAAGCTTAATCCTTCATTAAATTGTGATCACATGTAAATTAAGGACCCTAAAAGAGGTTCAATTTTTATTATATGCGTGCTACATTTTTCATACATATTGGAAACGTTATATTTAAATATATTGAAATCATGACAATAATAATTTATCAATGATCTTACATGACAGCCATTTATTATTTATTAAATAAACTTTAGCTGGTTGTAATTATTTTGTTATTTACTTGAAATCTTTTGATTTCTGGCGCCCATTTCCATTTTCCTTTCTTTTTTTTTAAGACATTCCAGGGTACATAGCTGATGATTTGAACCTACGATCTAAGGCCGCCGATATTTGAGCTAGTCGGCCATCGCGGTGAGTAAGAAACAGTTTTTCAGAGCTTCCGCGGTGTATAACGGAATAGGGGGGTTGATCAGCGATTGTACTACCATTATTATTAGTAACCAATCGCAGGGTGGCTTCTCTATTTTTGTTACATGGTGAAGGTGATATGTAGCGATTTGGTTTCATTTAGTTTAATCCTCCATAGCTTGGTCCATGTAACTACTTCATTTAGATGTGCTTGTAGCATTTTGACGGCTATTTCAGGATCTTTGTGTCTCACCAGGATGGCTTTATCATCCGCAAATGTGGCTGTTAGTCGGTAACATCTAAATTTGGGACGTAATTGTTCCATAAAGTTCGAAAACCTGCTGATGTCATCATTTAAAAACACTTTCATTTTTTGTACATGTCGATATTTGTTTTTATTTATTTATTTTTATTTATCTATTGCCTTAATTGTCCAACAGATACAAACACCCATTTACAGGACAATGTAATTACTATATGTGCCATACAATAATAACAAATCTATAAAATTTAACAAACACTATATAATTAGTTATACTAAATAATAATAGATGAATGACTAAAGAATTCTACTGTAATTTGTTTCAACTCGTTTAGGTTACTGAAACATATGTCACAGAGATGACATATTTTATTGAAGGTCTTACACATCTGATAAATTGGTGATTTTACTAATATGTTTGAATTGGCGCGATTACAAAAAAATGTTACCTCATGTCTCGATTGTAATCTAGGGACATAAAATGGCAATTTATGCATGATTGGTGGACAGTCTACCTTATTATTACACAGCTTATAAAGGAACGTTATCATTATACATTTCCTTCTTACATCTAGACTAATAAAGCTCGAATTTTCAAGTAGAATATGATACGCAATTCCTCGTTCCGGATAATCACCCTCCTTTTTGTAATAAATGAATTTAAGAAATTTTCTTTGCACTCTTTCTAAGGCGAGATTATAAGTTACATAATAAGGATTCCAAACTAACGCTGCATATTCCAACTTGGATCTTACATAAGCATAATAACGGGTGTTCATAAACAGTCGTCATCCCAGTTGCTTTGAAAAACAAAATGTTATGTCTTTGATTAATTCGTGCAACACAATGAAACGTCATTGAGTACTGTCATAGCGCATTTTTTCTCAATTTTAATAGACATACGTTTCTGAAGTCAAAACCTACTGGGATGACAACTGTTTATGAACACCCGTTATAATTCTTGCAATGCTACTAAGCTGTTAAATTCACGACAATTCCTGACAATAAAACCATAAGACCTTGTACTTTCAGATATTATATTTTTAATGTGGTCCTCAAAGGTCAGTTTACTGTCGAAAGTGACACCCAAATCCCTAATAACTGAGCATCGCTCAATTGGTTGGCCTTGGACATTATAATTAAATTGAATGTTAATACATTTCTTACTGAAAGTTATGACTTTGTATTTAGAAACATTTAATAGGAGCTTATTCTCCTCACGCCATCCCTGGATTTGTAAAAGATCATTTTGTAACTGATGGCAATCCACAACAGAGTCAATCCTATGAAACATTTTCAGATCATCTGCAAAACATAGGTTATTAGAACAGATGCGGTCATACAAGTAATTTATAAATATAAGAAAAAGAAGAGGTCCCATATTTGATCCTTGAGGAACTCCTGATGAAGCTACATATTCATTAGAAACACTGCCATTATATGCTACAACCTGTCTACGATTTGTCAACTAAGAGGCAAATAAACTAACTAAAGAATTAGAAAAACCAAAGAGGTGCATTTTGTTTAACAAGATGGTGTGGACCACACGGTCAAAGGCTTTTGCGAAGTCCGTGTACACGACATCAATCTGCCCACGCTGATCCACAACTTCAGAAATAAATTGGGTAAATATGACTAAGTTTGACACAGTAGGTCGTCCAGGGACGAACCCATGTTGGTTCACAGATATCTGACATTTTATTTGTGCATAAATGCGGTCGTGCAATATGATTTCAAATAATTTAGCAAAATTTGACAAAATAGATACTTAATAGGCCTATAAATTCGTACATCACTGGAGTCTCCATTTTTATGAATTGGACACACTTTCATGGATTTCCACTTCTCAGGAATCTTGCAAGTACGTAGAGATAAATTAAATAGTATCTCTAATGGATTGGAAAGAACATTGATACAACCTTTTACAAAGAACGAAGTAATTAAATCGGTTCCAGCGGTTTTCTTCTCCATTCATGATTTGTCTTTTCTTGCTTCGCTTTTGACGACAAATATGCTGGTAAATTTAGAAATACGCTTGGGACAACATTGTCACCTAATTGCGGGTAATGCAGCATCAGCTTCTGCAGTTCCCCACTCTTATTTCTAACGCTTTCAAATGTCTTTTCCATTAAAATATATTTCACACACGACAGCACTTTTTGTTAGGGTCCAATATTCTCGTGGAAGGTATTGCATGAAGCCATGCTTTCTTTCGGATCTCGTTTATTTTACGGTACTGTCGTGGTTGGTAAATGCGTCTTCGTGGCATTCTAAATATAAAATGAAAAGTTACAAGAAATGCGCTAAAAATGAGGTTAGATTGTTACTTACTTCGGTTGTATTTCAGTCAAATACTTAATAAAAACCCATAAATGCTAGCAGCAATTTTACATTCACTTATCACGAACAGTACAGTAATATAAATAAATTTATTTCTTCAAAGTAGGGCAGTCCAACATATTAATATTTAATCACACGCTGCATTTGAACGGACATTTATAAGTAAACAGTACAAAAGTTGGCCTACCAGCAGCATGGCCTGTAAGTGTAGGAGGCAGTAGAAGAACACATACTACAGCGCATAGCTAAACAGGAGCACCTACTATTAAATTAAAGTATCTACTATCTCACGTTCCATGGCACTTCCGATTCAGAATCCTCTTTCCATTGACACTGGCAGATGGTAACAATCTGCTTGAATCTCGTTTGCTCTTGTACCTACTATTACGTATACCTACAGTGCCGAACGCAATAATTATGAGCAATTCATCTGATTCTGAATCGGTGCAAGAAATAGGCGAGAGGAAAGATGAGCAATTGTGCTTTGTTGCTCTTCTAGAGGACTATAAAATTTTATTTGATAAAAAAATTACTCCCAAAATCAAAAATGAAAAAGAAGAGGCTCTTAAAAAGTTAACTGCTAACTTTAATCGGTCCATGGGAAAAGAAATGAACATAAAACAAATTTTGAAAAAATTTAATAACATGAAAATAAAGGTTAAAAAACTGTTGACGTTAAAAGAACAGGAAATAAAAAGGTTAAGTAGTCTGAATGGCAGAAAAGATTCTATGATTTGCGAAATGTAGAAAACAATCCAGTGCTACACAGAGTACCAGGGACATCCCAGGCCGGTGTAAGCGATGAAAATGTTGACGTATCCCCAGGTAAATATAACATTTTTGAAATTATCCAACAACTTTTTGAAATGATATTTGTAGAATTTCTAAATACTTCATTGATATTTTATAAACCCATAACTATGACAGCAGTCGCCGATATGTTCATGAATATCGGTGAAGTATTAATAACATTTTAAAATAATCTATTAGTTGTTTGGTGTTGGTTTTCTGAAATTTTCATTTCATTTAAATGTAATTTTATTTTCTCATAAATTTTCAGAAAACAGTAACCCATGCGACTCCATTAGTGCTAAACGACAAAAAACAGCCAATACCAAAAGTTCTACAACAGCTGCGAATGAAGAAATGCCATTGGTGCAATTGAAGAAGACATGTTTAAAAAAACAAATTAAGGCTGCCGAAGTCCAAATTTCTGCTGCTATGACCTAACGGTCTACTGTGGAAGCTCAGGAACGGGCTGCTATTGCTTTAGAAAATTGTTCAAAAGCTGCTGAGCAATTAATAGAGCATTACTTTCAGCGTGAAATGTCCGATTAATTAATATGTATAAAGAAAATGCTGTTTATTTTTAAGAAATCACTGTTTATTTTCATCTCTTCAAATAAATGTTATTCAGTTTGTTGGTTGTTATTAAATAAACAATAATATAAAATGAAGTGTTTTTTTACATTAGTTGATTGTTTTTTACATTAGTAGATGGCATTATAAAATATAGCTGCAGCGACTTCATTTCTGCGCTGTGTGTCCCGATATCGAATTTGGACTTGATTACCTTCAAATATTTGTCGATCCTGATGCTGTAATTCTATCTCAACTAAGATCAAAATCGATGTCTGGGTCCGGCAGATGTTTTGCTATATTATGCAGAACAAATGCACTCACAATATATTTTAAAATTCTTTCAGTTTTTAAGCGAATAGTGTAATGAAGCATTGGAAAACTTTGTTTCAACTGAGCGAAACAGCACGTTTTCTCGCATGTAGTATACGTTATAACTTCTTTGAACTGCAGTTATTGGATTCTTAAATGGTGTGAGCAACCCAGGTGCAATTCCATACCCTTCATCGCCTAACAAAGCTACTTCTTGCATGTTATTGTACATAATTCCATAGACTACCGAGTTTCGCTAGATTCGACTATCGCGCACGGAGCCCGGCCAAGATGCATCGACACTAGTAAACATTTCTTTAGCGTTACAAGTAGCTTGAACGTTAATTGAACATACCCCTTTACGGTTTACCTATTCATCACCATGAATAGATGGTTTTGTTATTTGTATGTGAGTACAATCAATAGCACCTATTACTCTAGGCATTTGCTTTATATTTGCCCATTTATTCATAGCATCAGCAAGCAATTCATCTGTGTTCTGAAATTTAATCCTTCAAGTAAATCGCATCGGATACTGATACCAATGATCTGAATACACTACCTACATTGATTTATACCGATATCAACTGGAACTCCTTGCTGAAATCCAGGATCTCCTATGAAAAAAACATGTGGATTCCCCAATGCCTCACTAAAATTACCTAAATTTCTTAAAAACACTTCCATTTTCTGAGTAGGTGACAAGGCTCCACCTCTTGTTTCTACGGCATCATCAAGAAAGTAATTTTTCCACGACTGGGAGTACAAGCCGGTTTCTATAGCATCAAAAATGTGATAGAAGTAAAGCATTTACTCCCTAGAGACAAAATAATACAAAAAATTTCCCTAGAGAGTTTTCATTATGACTAAAACAACAATTATGTCAAATTCGAGGTTAGCAGGTTAGGTTTTGCGTCAGTCTGTGTCAAAACTGATGCAAAGCCCATATATTTACAGTACTATATTGCTAGTAGGGCCTGGGAACGGGCGAAAACATTACGGCGACGACATAGTCTCACTCTGAGTACTGCGCGTCTTGTACGCATGTCTGAGAATTCAAACAACACAGCTGCGTTTACGTGTAGAATTGTGTGGTCATTTATACACATCTGGCATCTCCTGCAGGAGGCAGTGATGTTATTTAATTATGCTAAAACTAGTGAATCGCCCAAGCTACGCTTCGGTTCACTAATTTAAGAGAGATTCATTAATAGAAATTTTAAAAAAAGGTTGCATTGGAATGCACTCGAGCTAAGAGGCCACGACTTCACCGCTACTTATGGATTTAATTAAATTGAAACGTTTTCGTACTTTTTTAAAAATAAAAATCGGCCTACGATCTAAGTCCCAAAATTAGCAAACTTTTAAGCCATCATACAACTTAATGGGTCCAGTAACTTCGGAGGAGATAGCGAACAAACATACAAAGAAAGAAAGAAAGAAAAAGACCACCGATTTTATGTTACAGGATGTGTGTAAACGTGCTCGCTTACCTAAACTGCTAAATTTTAGCTACTTCGTTTAGTAACTTGCTTTAGCTACTATACAAATAATATAAAGCCGCCTTTAGAAGCAAATTTTATACTTGACCATGAGTTCACTTTCCCACCTCGCTGAACGACGCTTGCGCCCCCCAAGTCCGTAGAAGAGTTGGTCGTCTGTCTCACTTATGGTGTGACCTCCCCACTCATAGCCGCTAGCAATATAGTAAGTATTAAATATATGGCAAAACCTAACCTGCTAACCTCGAATTTGACATAGACCTACAGTGCCACCAACTTTAAAATTTAAAAATGTCAATAAATTACGTTTAAAAAAAACAGGTTTGTAGTTTTAAATCTTTCTGCAACGTGAAAAAATTAGTATATGCAATTCGGAGAGACTATTATTTTGCTTCAGTGCTATGTGACTCTCGGGCTTCGCCCTCGAGTCACAAATTGCACCTCAGCAAAATAACGCATTTCTCTCCCTCATTGCATAATCTACTATTATGAGCAGTGTCGGACTAGCCCACCGGGCAACCGGGCAAATGCCCGGTAGGCCAATCCAGTTTGGAGGTCAAAATGTCGAGCCTATGGTGACTGTGACTGAACCAATCACGACACTAATAGGGATGCCAACGAAAATCACAAAGGGTGCTTGTGCGGGTTGTATGAATTGTTGCTTTATAATTTTTACAGAAATATAATTTATTTATTTCTTACTCAGCCAACAGCCGTTAGGCCAATTATAGGCGTCGCTGTACATTTTATGGGGAGTTCCAACCCCTCTAACGACTGTCATGATATTATTATGACATCCGGGACCAACTATTTCCGTGGCAGCCGTACCACGAGGCGCCGAGTGAAGCAACCGTGAAACTCCCATCCAAGTTCTGACCAGAGAGAGCGTTGCTTAACTTCCTGATTGTACGTGGACGCTTGTTCAAGCTACACCACCCGGGACCACGCCATTACATACAGTGTGGAAATAAAGTAACGGATAAATTCATTAACTTCATTCATATTCATTTTTATGAAAAAATCTCGAGGGGGTGTAGCGATTTTGACCATAGGGAATATTGTCAGCTGATTTTCAGTTTCTTATGTAATTTGTTTTCCATGATATGACATCATCGACTTTTTTTTTAAATAATAGCCTATATTTTATATTATTGATTTCGGTAGTACTTTTTATGTTGTTTTCAATGATATAACATTTTGAATATATTCCATTTGAAAAAAATCGAGAAAATGGTCTTAAATATTAAATATTAAAAACCAATAAAATGAGCAAAATAAATCTAGTTACCGGTGGATAAAACAAAAAAAGATTAGTTACATGTCAGAATTAAACAATTTGTAAATGTCATAACAAAATAAGTGTCCTTTGCATTTTCTAAATTAGAAATGGTACAATTAAGAGAGACACAGAGAATTGAATTTTTTATTATTCACTATTGTATTTTTCAATTGCTTTTTTAAATTTTCATAAAAACGAATGTGCCGTCAATGAATTTCCGTCAAACATAGGTAACTAGATTTATTTTGCTCATTTCATAGGTTTTTAATCTTGAAGACCATTTTTCTCGATTTTTTTTAAGATGTAACATATTGAAAATTTTATATCATTGAAAACAACATAAAACGTTTGAGGCTTTCGCGGTTACTCGAATTATTCTTCTTAACATGGAATTTCAGCTTAGACTGCGTAGTATTTGTATATCAACACCCAGCATTTTCTGGCTTATTGTGCCTTGCACCTTGTAAAGTTGAGCAAAAACCCGCGCGATGGTTATGCTCTTTGGTGGCTCGTGTTGTTCGAGTATCTTGAGAACAAGGATACTTAGGCAGATTTGGCCGTTTTGCTGTTTGTGCATCCATATTCACTAACGTTTCGCAAGACTTTGCAGCTTGCATCTTCAGAGTGAAAGTCGCAGTGTCTTGCGAAACATTAGTGAATATGGATGCACAAACAGCAAAACGGCCAAATCTGCCTAAGTATCCTCCTTCTCAAGATACTCGAACAACACGAGCCACCAAAGAGCATAACCATCGCGCGGGTTTTTGCTCGACTTTACAAGGTGCAAGGCACATTAAGCCAGAAAATGCTGGGTGTTCATATACAAATACTACGCGGTCTAAGCCGAAATTCCATGTTAAGAAGAATAACATAAAACGTACTACCAAAATCAATAATAAAAAATACATGGTTTTTCTCTTTTATTTTAATTAAAATTCCCAAATTAGCCTTCTATTTGAAATTAAATACTAGATGAAGATTATGCGACCTGTATTTCTTCTAAGTACTTTAAGTTGTCTAACTTTTAGGTTTTGTTACAATTCATATTTATTGTATTTTAGTAACTCTGACTGTGGAATACTACAAATACACCGCCTCCATATATTTCCTTTAAGAAAATGGAATTTGCATAGCCCCATGCGGTGAAAATGCATTTATCTTATAACCAGCTGTAACAGTTATTTATGTTTACTTGTGCAATACTAATGGTAAATTGCTCACACGCACACCACTAAACACTAACGAATGCACTTATTGACTTGTCTATTCAAAAAGCTCAAGAATTATAATTGATAATTGCGGGGTGAGGCCTTTCTTTAGGTAGCATTGGTGCAGTTGATCTGCTTACTGCAACTGCAACACATTGTGTTTATATGACAATATAGTCATTAAGTTTTACTTTTCTCGACTTAGATGTATTAGGTAATTGTTAAGGATTGGCATTTGGTTTGGTGTAATTCCTGAAATTAAAATCATCATGAGGGAAAAAGAGAATCAAAGTAAGATAGTACATTATTACATAGTCATATATAAATGTCTTTCATTTCGTATATGTGGATTATTATTATTACTTTTTGAATACGAAAGCAAAATATGTCCGGTTTTGGACGAAAGGTGGTAACTCTATTTTGGTTACATCACCTAAATTCTAAATGTCATGAATGTTGGGTTATTGCCTTGATTTACTGTCCCTAATCTATTTTCTAAAGGAAATCAAAAAGTGACTTGCCTTTTTGGTTGTCTTTGAAACTGGTTAAGGGTTAAAGAGACTAGAATTTTTGTTGGGGTTTTTATTGCTACACATACAACTATAAAACTACAACAACAAAAAACGAATTTTAATTGTTATGTAGTTTTAACATCAAACATTTTAGAATTCTTGCTTCATAAGCAACGGTCTGTCTCCCATCAGCTTGTAACAGGTCATCAGAAAAAGGAGGAAATGCCACTGCTTTAACTGTCTTTCCATGCACTGTAAATTATAAAAATCTAGAGGTATAAACTGCTTATGCTAAAATACTTAAAAGAACTTCATATTAACTTCCTTACTAAAAGAAGTTTACTTACATTCACAATTTTCTAAAAATACAATGCATTCCTGAATAACTGAATCCCGCAACACAATCATGTGTTTCGCCAAGTTTTCTATGAGGCTCACAAAACAGCGTTTTGTGTAGAACCAAGTGTCGGTACCCAGTTTCTTATTGAACGGTTCCAAGGACTTCATTATGCGAGAAATTCCAAACTCATAATTTCCTTTGGCGCAGTAAAGTGTCCTACAATTATATTAAACAAAGTCAACTGATAATAGAGAATTAGTGAAATTAATTACCCAATAACTAGATTGATAATGCACAGGTGAAAATACTTCTTTTCAGGTTCCTCAAAAGCTATCTGATCCTCCTCTTTTTCAACCTTGCGCATCAACTCCTCCGCTTCTTCATTTTGAGACGTCATTATGTATGAAACGCAGAGGTTGGCCAAAACACAGCGCTAACCCTTAAAATCTACAACAACAAAAAATACCTCCAAATCTAAAACTCACCAAAAACTCACGTCAGAATAGTTCTTTTTCACAATGGGCTCATAAACCCTGTTGCCTCTTTGAATTTGTTTTCCTGCATAAACAAGACATGGGCGACATTTAGCCTCCAGGTATCGTTGTCATTGCAAAACTCCACACTTTTCCTGAATATCTTTTCCACCTGGGCATAATTCTCCAGCTCCCAGTAAATCTTAGCTTGTGCCATAAGGACTGGAATATATCGATCCAAGCACTCCTCATAATCCAAAACTGCTTTCTTCACCAGTTCCGTGTCACCGTGGGTGCGATGCTCCTGCACCTGCTTGGTGAGCTTCCGCAACAGTTCCGTGTGCCGGTTGGCGAGGTCGTCAAGCTTCTGATATGCCTCGGGTGGTGAGGTTTGCTGCGTGATGATGGCATCTAAGAAGTCGTATAGATACTGAAATGGGAATTTGATGAAAAGTGATGATTTGCAGGCGACATTGACTGACCGGTGTCAGGTATTTGTAGGTCAGATGAGCATTTTCGGCTAAGATGTCTGCTGCGAGGTCGTAGCACTCGTACTGACAGTATAAGATTAGCAAGTTAGCGAAAGTCTCTGGAGGAAAGGGGTTTTGCTGCAGTAGAAACTGGAGTTTTTCGAAGCCTTCCGTTGCATTCTGCTCCATGTTCATAAGGGCCTGGTTGTGCAGGGTAACTGCATCCAGTTCGTACTCTGCTCGAGGGGGCATGTCGGTTAAGGCTTCCCTAGCTGCGTCCACTACAAATACACCTACTTAACTGAATGATAAAGTGTGTTATTTAGTGGCTTTTCAGCCTGGATGATTTGGGGTTCAAATATGTATACACATTTAATATTATTACTTTAAGCCTAAACATCTCAGTTGTGGGCAAATGCTTCTCTATTTCTCGTGAATTTATCTTATACGTGGTGTTTTGGTGCCAATTGGCTTCTATCAGTTTTCTCCCTCTTACAATTCCAAGTGCACGCCACTGATCTTAGACTATTGGAAGGGGTGATTTTGCTCTGAACGGGAGGCAGGCCACTGACGTCTACAGCTCTCCAGTCTTGCAGTTGTCCTCGAGCAGAGAGACTGCTTCTGGAGTGGGCGCTTTTACACGCAGCAGCTCGCGCCGGTGCGTGAGTCACGAGATAGTTATATCCAGGTTAAAGAAAAGTTTTAACAGAAATGAAGCTTCGATTGTTACCATATAGTCAAAACTTCTGCAGTGTTTAAATCGTTGTGGTTCCGTTTTTCGTTAATTGAGTTAAAGTCGGACCAGTCTTGACACTGGCTGAATTCTAACGCCTGGGCAGGCTTCCTGAGACTAGGGGAGTGCAGCAGATTTTCTGCCGAGCTCTGTGGGCTATAATTTCGTCGGCCCCCAGGTTGCCCTACAAGCTACGACCTGAACATATCCATTCCTAGAGATCGCTGTTTAGGGCTGGAAAACTGCGCCATACCTTTAGAATGTGGGTATCCTTAAATTACTACATTATGTTATAATCGCCCTGTTACTGTACATGTAATTCCTGCATGTATATCATCCTTCCTCGTAGACACAATAGTTACACTTTTTTCATTTTGTAATGGACATTTACGCTATTTACATAGGTTGTATTAGTAATTGTTCATCTAACAAACACAAGGTTTGAGTTTTTCCCTTCTGGGAAGGCTAAACGCCGCTAGTAAAATTGCTTTATCACAGAGTGTACCACCATGACGTCATATGTAGAAAATTTTCCCCCTAGTAATAGCTTGATAACAGGTCAGTCCCAACTGCCCGCTGAGAATTTTCTTGTAATATTGTGTTTTGAATATAACATATCAATATGTATTTTATTTTTTGTAAAGCAAATATGCAGACACATTTACAGGTGGTATAAGCACCTGAAAGGTGATGACGATAAGGTGAGTTCATACAACAAACAGGACAAACGGCAGATGGATTGGTTGTAATAGCCTTCTACCATGTTCACCTCACTCACCTGATCTCATCGCCTTGGATTACTTTGTTTGGGGGTACATTAAATAAATTGTGTATTCATCTTGAGTCGACACTGTAGATGAATTAAGAAATCACATAACTGAAGCTTGTAAAACTCTCAAACAAAATCCAGAAAAAAGACTTGCTCAAGAAACGTAGATTAGATGTGCTGAATGCTGCATAGCAGAATAAAGAGGGCACTTAGAATAGTTACTATAAATTTTACTGTTTCTGTTTTTTTTGTAAGTTAATCAAGGATAAATCTGAAATAAACTATTTTGGAATGCATACTCATGGGCGCCGTTAGAAAACTTTCCACGGAGGGGCAATATTTTTTCGATATTGAGATAAGACAATTAAATTCACAGAGGGTCTAAAAAAGAAACACTTGATGCGCACCTAAAAAATGCTATTAGATTTAAAAACAAAGGGCTACACGGTTTTGGAAAAAATACCTGTATCACCAACACGTTTTGTCTATCTAAATCAAAAATAGTGGGCATTTTATTTGTAAAAATTGCAAGCGCAAGGTACATTCAGATATCAGAAATAATAAAAGCATTACGTTCTTTACTACATCTTTACCTTCGGGTTTGGGCATCGAAGCACACAAAATATTGAAGTGTTAGTAGTAATAGCAATACACAATAATGTTGACATAAAATCAATTAACAAATAAAATAATAGATGCAAAAAAATATACATACCGTATAGATTGAAGTTACAAATAAAAAACAATGTAAACCAGGATACACAATAATCTAACATTAATAACTCAACCAGGGAGTGAATAAGACTAATTTGAGATAAGTATTGCATTTATTTTAAGTATTTGCAAACATTCCGTGCAGGTGCACTAGGATTTGGGGAGCCATTGAATTTATTACTTGAACGTGACTACACACAAGCAAAACCCAACATCGGTCCGCCCGCAAGAACGTCAAGAAACGGAAATCTAAATATTGTTTTGTATGGCGCTGAGTGACAAATTCATATACCCCTCTTATCTCAATATTTCGGTCATCGGGTTATTCAAACAATCGGTTATGTAAAGTGATCAGGCCCTTAGGGAGGCCAAAAGAATAAATCGTTACTGTTATTAAGCACACATCTAATATTACACTCTATGAAAATAATTTCTGTGCGGTGAGTTCTGATAGTTCGGCGGTCACCGTACTAGGCAATCAAGGTTAAAGTAATGGTGGGTTATTTTTGAAAAAGTCCAGGGAGGGGCAAGCGCCCATCATTGCCCCTATATAACGGCGCCCATGTGCATACTTATATTTTTTTTAATTTTTACTGTTGAACAATGCCCACATATTGTACGTAAACAAAAACATGTGTTGGAAACAAAACACCAGCCTATTAAATCATGAACGTTTTAAATACGAATTACTATCTTTGATTAAGGATATCTTTAAAATGAATCATTTTTGGACATATGTTTATTAGGATTGTTTTCTTATTTTATTCTGTAGAATAACGCTCTTATATTTGTTCTGTGCAATTTTGAAACACAAGATGATTTCGGAGGCTTTCACGGCCATTGTTATTAAGTAACAAACCTTGACAATTTCTTGAAATCGTTGGAAGTTACTAAACTATTCTATAGTTAAAGTCGTTATAGGTTTATAGGTATGTTATTAATTGTAAGATAATGTGAAATTGAGTGAAACCTCTATTAATCTGGAAATCTATTAATATCTACCAGTTACTGATACATATTTTCACATACTTACTATTTTTCAGCTGATATTCCACAGCTGCTTTTAAGTTAAATGCCTCCGTGAGAGCAGTTTCATGTAAAGTAAGAGTGTTACCCACTGAGCGAACCTCAATTCCTTCAGTCTGCATTCCGACACTCAATTCTGGATGGTCCCGTATTCCTCTCTCCACAATGTCACCTGTTACAGACTTATTTATACAAATGTATTATACATTCTAGTGATGGGAACGAATGAGTGAAAACTATCGAATAATTCGATAGTCGCCGATTATTCGAATTATTCGATTGGTAAAACTAATGAATCGTTTTATTCATTCGTCATTTACACTTTCAAGAAACCACCGAAATGGTAAATAAAGGAACTAGTAAGACGATAGGTTGCGCGGTAGCGCAAAGCCGCATGGAACCAATGAATACATGAACGAATGAATATTATTCATTCAGTTTTCACCGCTTGCTACCTATTGAATTGCGATGTACAACACTTTTACAATAAACTACAGGTTATTTGATTGCCAAAACGGAAACCTAAAATGTTAAATGAATCGACGGCCACCCTCGATTGCTACCCATACATGCCCCATTCTCTATTCTAAAACAGATGGAGCGCACCACTGAAGCAAATTAGGTATCATTTAAATTAATCTCTTAAACAGGAACTCTAAAGTAAATTAAACATTGGATCTACAATTTCACATATCGCACTAGTATTATCAATTATTATCTTATTATTTTATTATACACCCTTAAAGGTATTCTAAATTCTAAAGTAAATATGATATTCGAATAGTAAATGCATTCAATAGTTAGTAGCATTCATTTAATACGAGGGCCAAGCTACCGAGTGTCTTAAAATGAATTACATCTAGTATGCTTTGAATTTCCCATAATGCATTCTAAAATTTTACTTGAAATTGGCGAGACTGTAAGTATATGTCAAATTCGAGGTAAGTAGGTTAGGTTTTGTGCCAGTCTGTGTCAAAAGTGACTCAAAACCTAACCTACTAACCTTGAATTTGACAAAGACTTACAGTCTTGCCAATTTCAAGTAAAATTTTAGATTGCATTATGGGAAATTCAAAGCATACTAGATGTAATTCATTGTACGACACCCGGTATAATTATTGAGAATAAGACAATCTACTAGGCCGTGAAAAACAAAACATACAGTATTATTTAGAGTAACTCTTTATCTGCCATTTAAGGTTTAGTTGTTGAAGTTACGTTAGTTAGAACCCGAGTTGTTAATTTTTAAAAATTGCATTAAAACTCAAAAAATGGAATCAACCAAAGATTATTTTCGACTCATGATTTATTATGACTTTAAAAGATGTTTAAGCGCTTATGAGTGCAAAGAGAATCTAGACTCGGCTTTTAGTGAATACGCATCTTCTTTTGTTACAATTTACCATGGTATAAAGAATTTTAACGAAAGGAATTTTGTTCAGCATCAAAAAGGAGCAGATCATGCTCCTGATACCGTTACCGAAAAAAACGTTGCTGCTGTTAAGAAAATAATTGAAGAGGGCGATAAAGCCACTTATGCGGTAATAGAGCATCAACTCAAGATTAGAGCCTCAGCTGTTAACACAAGCTTACACTATCACCAACATTTAAAAAAAAAATCAATCGTTTTGTGCCGCATTGGCTTTCTGATTCCTAAAAAACTGAGTGTTTCAGAATTGGTCATGAAATTTTATATCTTCTAAGTAATAGCAAACAAACATTTTTTCCCAATATTCTGATGAGTGACGAAACTTATATTCCCATTTTCGACATACCTACCTGCCAAGAGAGTCGTGTATGAATTCAAGAAGATGAAGAACCTCCAGCAATGACCAAGAAGCAGCGAGCTACGAAAAAGATGTGTGCGGTGTTCTTTAAAGGTACGAGTCTAGTCAATGCAATTAAGATAGATGGACAAAAGACAGTTATAGCTACATGATACACTGAAAAATGTTGGCCTGAAATGTTCAATTGAGTTTCAGAGAAGGAAATTTGGCTACATTATAAAAATGCATCGTCTCATAAGGCTGCTTTAGCACTGCAGGTTTTGACTGGAAAAAAATATAAAGGAAATAGAACACCCGCGGTGCTCCCCTGGTTTAGCAATGTGCTACTTTTGGCTATTTTATGGGCCTAAAAGACATTTGCAGAGTAGAAGGTTTTCGTCTGAGGAAGAGATTGATACCGCAGTTCATGATTATTTGATAGGTGTTCCTAAAGAAGATGATTGGCAGCTTTTAAGCAATTAAATGAAAGAATGCTCAAATCTATTAATGCTGAAGGGAATTACTTTGAGCATATTTAAAATAAAATCCTAAAAAATGTTAACCGTTTTCTTTATTCTCAATAATTGCAGCTTGACCCTCGTACTTATTGTTAAGCAAATGCCACGTATAGGAAAAACGAATAAAAATATTCAAATAAATGCATTCGATAATTGGTACTATTAAAAAAAATAGTCATTTAGTAAGTATTTGATGGTAGAAATCATTCGATAGTGCCTATCACTAATACATTAATAAAATAACAATCAATTCAAATTATAAATAGATTTGCTTATAATGGAAAAATATTTTTTTTAGTATGTCTATATTTGTCTAGCAAGTTACGAACTTAAAAATAAAAACAAATCAGATTAGAAACGTACCACAATGTTTCAGAGCAGGCCCATACTCCTTAAGTCTGTAGTAGCACAAGGCGGCATTGTAAGCAAGATACGGCTTGAATCCGATATTTTGCAGGCAGGTCGTAAACTTACTAAGAGCTTCCTCATAGTTCCCCTCCTGCAAAGTACCAAACATTTCAGTACTTTTATTTTACAGGAAACTAACACCTGCCTTATAGAGCAAACAGCCTAAATTGACCTCTGTGTCGGGGTCGTCAGCTGCACAGAGGTCCACCAAATTCTTAGCAGACACCAAGTCTTCTTCCCCATACTTGATGGCAGCCTGCAGCTTTGTCACCTGATACACACAACTTACAGCGTTCAACCATATTTGATTTTAGATTAACTACCTGAGGCTGATATTCGGTGTCATCAATTTCTTCTGTAACTCTAAAGGCATCGTCGTATAAGCATGCTTGGTAGAGGGCTTGTGCATGGTACAGCTTGTAATCGTTGTTGTCGGGAAACATCTGCACTAGCTGCTCGTAGTAGCTGGCAGCATTGGTGTAGTCTTGAATGTAGAAGTAGCAATAGGCTAGCAGGGACAAACCAGCTCTTGTGGAGCTAGACTCGGAAATTCCATGCAGGATTTTTATCGCGTCGGCATAACGCCCTTCTTTGATCTGGAAGAATTTTATTACGTCTTAGTTATTACGCATGATGTACATACCAAACCGTATATAGTTTTAGTGTAGTCTCCATCAGTGACAACGTTGAGAGTAAACATTTTAATTATTCGCTGGTTTCAATATCTAAGGAATTTTGAAACTGTATACAGTCAGTTGTCATGGCAACAAGCTTGTGGTGGAATTAATATACAGTGCTGAGCAAAAGTATGGGAACACCTACAATCTTAAAGGCATTTTTATGAAATTTAGTAGGTATATTTATACAGTATTCCAGTATTCGTTATTATAAGGAAAATGGAAGTATCCGTATTTAACGTGATTTCTAGTGTAACAGGAAGAACTTAACATTTTTAAGTAGAACACTGTATTTTTAGCAATCGGATAGAGACTTTAATTGTGAATTCAGAAGCATATAATTTTACACATTTATTGAGATTTTCTATCAAGATATTAAAGTATTAAAAAACGTAAATCGTAAGAATAACAACGCCATTAATCAGTCAGAGCCATTTTAAACGTAAACTATATAATTGCACAAACTTTAAATTGAATTAACTGATAGATACAATTGTTCTTTATCATGATTTTGTTTTTATTTTGTAATACTATTCCACGGGCAACGATTTATCGATATTTGATGTATTGAGGAAGAAGCTCAATAATAATTGTACCTATAAAATTAGATATTTGTGAATTCGCAATGAAATTGTCTATCCGAGTGCGGAAAATATATTACAAGATCACCTGTAAACCTGAAATTCGTAACAGACATTCTTTAGAACCTAATAAGGTTGACGGGAAAAATCTCAACTCTGGAAAGTTCAATACGGCGGCGTGTCCAATATGGCGGCCTTAGGAAAAATCAGCTTTTAACATTTATACCTTTTTTAAGAGACATAAAAACTTGAAATTTTGATAGGAGTTAGTCCATAACATAGAAACAGTCCTTAGAGTAAAACACTACCAAAATAATACATGGGAGTTGAACTATAAGCGATGAAACAAATATGTTCCGAAAAAGGGTGGTCGTTTTTTTTTCACTTTGCGATACTCTGGAAACCTGAAATTCGGAACAGACATTCCTTAGGATCTACGGTTGATGAAAAAATCTGGAAAATTTAATATGGCTGATCCAATATAGCGGCCTTAAGAAAAGTCAGCTTTTCACGTTTCGACTCCTTCCAAAAGACGCCGAAACTTGAAATTTGGATAGATGCTAGTCCATACCGCAGCAACAGCTATTATAGCTCTTAAATAATACATGGGGGTTAAACTATAGGGGATGAAATGGAATAGGGGTCGTCGAACAACCACTTTTTTCACTCAGTGGGGAACGGTTTTTTCATAGGCGTTACCTATGGTTTTTATTGACTCAATGATCTCCTTAAGGACTAAGTTAACTTTTGAAATCAAAATCGAAGAAAGTCCAGGAGAAAGTTTTGGAGAAATGGCTTACACAAGTAGACGTTTGAAATCAATATACACTGTGGAAATTAAGTAGCACATAAATTAAGTAACTCCATTAATTTACGTTTTCGGGAAAAAAAAATCTTAGAGGTGTAGCGATTCAAATTGCAACGCGTATATTAAAGCCATTTTTAGATTTTTATATCATTTGTTTTAAATATTATGACCCCATCAACATTTTATTAATGACAGCGTTTTTTTTTTCATTCATTTCGGTAGTAATTTCTAATCTGTTTTCAGCGGTAGAAAATGTTAATAGCTTACAATAGAAAGAAACTGAAAAAGCTACTTTAATGTTCAAGTAGTAAGGATAATTACGTGGGCTTAAAACAAAAACGGATGATTGTATATTCATTTTTTATGTTGTAATTATTGTCAAAATCATAGAGTAATCAGAACTGAGTATTCTTTGCTTTAAACCCAGGTACCTAACTAAAATTACTCTATTAATTTCATTCATTAAGGCCGTTTTTAAATTTTAAATTTTATCCCGTTGAAAACAGAATAAAACTTATAGTACCGAAATAATTGAAAAAAAATACGTTGTCATTAAGAACAATATTGAAGACGTCATAACTTTTAAAACAAATGATAAAAATGACTTTAATATACGGCATTTGAATTTTTTTCCCGAAAACGAATTTTAACGGAGTTACCAAATTTATGCATTACTTAATTTTCACACTATATATACTTATCTGTTAGATAAGTAAGTTGATATTTGTATACCAAGGCACTGAAGGTTAACTTTTTAACAAGAATTTGGATTTAGTTGCAAAGGCCCGTAGGGACGAGGCAAATAAACATGAGGGTAACAATATGTTTTTTAAATCGTGAAATTTACATTTTTTAAGCAACTCCTATAGATTATGTGGACGTTTTTTGTCACCTAACTCACCTAACTGCCACCCCGCCAACTGTAAAAGTCGTAAACGATTTATTACATCACTACGATTTCTCATATTTTAATGACAATTTCGGCGTTCTTCACTGCCGATTAAAAAAATACCACATCTGTGGCCAAGCTATTGGCGTAATTCACACACATACAGTACAAACAGTAGGTATAAGCATGAAAGTCCTACCTACTAGTATATTATAGGATGAACTGCAAGCGGAATAATTGCAATTTTAAAATATCATTGTTGTTTTATTAGTGTGTTTGTAATTCTTGTAATATAATGTAATGGCAAATTACCATTTTACATAGGCTAGTGAACTTGATGGTTCAATTAGAGTGTAATATTTATATATGCATTAACTAATGAAAGTAAAAATGTGAGTGCGTTTAAACTATACAAAAATATATAATTTTTTACATTTTCTGTGAATGTGGTACGAATTTCTCCTCGCGCTACACAATCTTTTCAGTTTGAATATTTTCGCGACGTCAGCTGTCAAATAAGTAGGTTAACACTGTTAACAGCTGCGATATACAACTCTCTCCCGTCACGGATATGCAGCATGTAACAAATCAATATGAGAAATATTTTCGTCTCAACAAAATTCTCACAGAACTTCAACTAGGTATATGGTAGTGGTTGGTGTTATAAGTATGCTGTACCTTCTCCGTAACAAGCAAAGAACCGCTTTGAGAAACTTAGCAAAGCCGTTAAATAAATGGAAACTTTCATACTTTCATACAGTTCCAAATTTCAGTAATGCAGCTGATGGTGCGGAGGTTTACTTTTTTTATTCATTATTTGTCTTCCGTTTCAATTGAAGAGGTTTTCTGTGATTATTATCTTTGATTAAATGGCATTTTTGGATTTTTTTCTTTCCTTTCTCTTTACCGGCATATCTTCAATTTATAACAACTCACAATACATTTTCCAGCACAACTGAACTTTTAATTGTATGTAACTGAACACTGAACCAGACTGATACGAAATTTTACATATTTTAGTTTGTAAATATGCAGTAATTTCCTATTGTAGCAATATTACTTATTAATTAAAAAATCTGGTGTGATACACTCACACAACTTCCTTTTACAGTGATCTTATAATTAGTCAAAAATTTAATTTTTAATTTTTAAGCATTTGTCAAAAATTTTCAAAAATTACGAATTCTACAAAAACGGTACAAAATAGAGCGTTAGTTGAAGAGACAAATTTTCTCTAAAATCTTAAGCAGAATTCAAAAATGTAATAATATACCGGGTGTTCCATTTGAAATAGGAGTTAATAAAAAAAATAGAAAAAAAAACAAAAGAAACCCACTTTAGAAGTTTTCAACTGGAAAATCACCTATCTCACGTCAATGCACATTAAAAATGTAATAAAAATGTAAAGTTTGAAAAAAATCGTTAGAGCCGTTTTTGAAAAAATCGAAAAAAACTGAAAAATCACAAGGGTAAACACCTACTTCCGGTTATGCGATTTTCTTCAAAAGCTTGCTGTCTCATCTACATAGTACACAAAACTTATATATGAAGTTTCAACGCCATACCTCTTTTCGTTTTTGAGATATTCTGTTCACAGACAGACACACAGACACACAGACACACAGACCAATGAAAAAAAATATGTTTTTTGGGATCAGGGGACTCTAAAACGTGAAGATCTGTTGAAAACTCAATTTCGAATTTTTGGGGTGAATCCAATACTTCCTTTATCGTAAAAGGAAGTAAAAATACATTGGTTGCACACTTTATGGTTCACATTGTATATTGGGAATTCAGTTGGATTTGTGGCAATATTGGACTGTAGCGTTTGTTTTGTGGTTTTGGCAACGCTGTTTAGTTCTGTCAGTTAGTTATTGTTTTGTGTCTGTCAGTTTGTTATTGTTTACATATTCGGCGAGGTTTCGAAAACGTTTTAGAATTACACGTTCTAATAAGGTAGTGTAGCTGGTTCACATATTTGTAAACTGCAGTATGCGTTCGATTCTCAATACTCTCAAAAAGTAATAATTATGTAATACGCTACCGGCGACAGACATAACCTCATCAAAGCATCAAAGATTCCTGGGGTCGTCACTAACCAACACGAATGTCAGTAAATAAGGGAGACACCGAATGAGAAGAACACTCATCAGATTAGCTGCCAGTATATTTGGCGAGAAACAGTTAAAGAAACCAACAATGGCGCAAACCCGTTTTTTCCCCAACACTTTGCACGACTTTAACGAAGTCAGCAGTTCGAGTTTGGAGATCCCCGAAACACATCTTATAGACGAAGTCAACACCATGCTTGAAAATATCACCACTCACTTGAAACCAGTGGAGTTGAACGGCGAGGACGGTTTGTATCTAGGAACAGCTGGTGTTGCCTACATGTACTACCACTTGAGCAAGATTCCTGCCTTGCAGAAGCAGCGTAGCGGTTTTTTAGCACAGGCGGTGGAGTATCTGAACCCCGCTCTGGCAGTGGCACAGAAGTATGCTACTCGTAAAAAGGACGTACCCTCGTTTCTCTTGGGAAATTGTGGTATTTATGCAGTTGCTGCGGCAGTGTACAAGGCGACCAATGATATTGGACGAAGCGATTTCTTTAGAAAAATGTATTATGAAGCAGCCAATACATGTAAGGAAATGCGGTTTTTAGACTGTGGGTCTGACGAGTTGTTCGTGGGGCGCAGTGGTTACATCTGTGGAGCTTTGTGGATGGCTAAAGAAACCAACACAAATCCCCAAATTCCAGATCTGCACGAAATATGTAGAGTAATTGTAGCATCAGGACGCAAGTATTCTTCCCGTCATCAAAGTGCCTGCCCATTAATGTATGCGTATTATGGTGTGGAATACTTTGGGGCTGCACACGGTTTATGCATTATTTTACAAATTTTAATGAGTGTTCCTGGCTATTTAGATGCAAACCCTGTCGATGCGAAGGACGTTAAAGCCAGTGTAGACTATCTGTTGAGCCTGCAAGACAGCGAAGGCAATTTTCCTAGTGCCACAGATGACATTGGCGAACCACACAAGCTGGTTCATTGGTGTCACGGTGCGCCCGGGGTTGTTTATTTAATGGCCAAAGCATACTTGGTCTGGCACGAGGAGAAATATCTACAAGCATGCGAAAAGATGGCAGAGCTAGTGTGGACGAAAGGGCTGTTAAAGAAGGGCCCGGGAATTTGTCACGGAGTTGCTGGAAGTGGCTATGTATTTTTACTCCTTTACAGATTAACTAATAACCCGAAATATTTGCATAGGGCAATTGCATTTGCTCACTTCATGGAGTCGCAAGATTTTAAGCGTCATTCACGAGTCCCTGATAATCCGTTTAGCTTGTATGAAGGCATAGCTGGAACTGTTTGCTACTTGGCGGACGTCATGGTGCCCTCGCAAGCCGCTTTTCCATTTTCAGATGTGTTTTAAGTGTTGGAACTGCATTGTGATGCTTCGTATTGTGCAAATTTGATTAAAATCTTCGTTATTGACCAGTAATAAAGATGTTCTAGCGACTGTTACTCATTCTTTTACTTTTTGCTTTATCGAGTAATTCTGTTTTTCAGCAAATGAAATACACATTGCATAATAATTGTTATAACTAACAGGCATTATGAGTTTTTTTCTTTGATGACAAGTTCGTAAAAAATTTCAAGCACTCAATGAAAATAGTATATTAAAGTATGAGTGGATAACAAGGTCTTTAAAACACGCGAGACTTTTCGAGCACGACGGCGTAGCCGGAGTGCTCGAAATAGAGCAAGTGTTTTAAAGACCAGTTATCCACGAATACTTTACGCTATTTTTTATTATACCTACAATACTGGAAATAAATTACGCACTAACAACTTAGAAATAATTTTTGTCGTGATAAATCGAAAGGGCATAATAATATTGCTACTATAGCTACGAGAATTGTTTACGTTTTTGTCGCGTCTACGTCCGTTGTTGCATTCAGTCGTTTCCTTGACAACCTTTAAAGCTCGGCGAGCTTTAATCGCCTGTATTCGCATGCTCAGGTGTGCTTTAAACGGCGATTCTGATGCAGGTATAATAAAAAATATATTAAATAATACTACAGATTTTGTCAAAACTTTTATTGTAAGTTCTACAACTTTTTTAAGGGCATTAACACATTTGATAAAGTATATAAACAGAGCCACTTTTTCATTTTAAGTACTTTGCAACTAAAATAAAAATATAAGGCTGCACTTTTTCATCATTATTATCTGAACAATTACGCAATAGTCTTTTGTGTTGATTAATACGTACACCCAATCATAAACCATGAAAATTTGAATTTGGACAAATAGTAATTGTTTTATACTGAATGGACACCGAGCTGGTGTTTTATTCAGTGTAAAACACCAAGCGGGTGTTTTGTTCGGTTCATGCTTGATATTAATAAATTATTTGACAGTGTCAACAGTGAAGATGATTGGTTTTATGCATTAATTCTCCGAATACTATTCAAACTATTCATTTAGTCTATTCAATTTGCAAAGGTTTGCCCTCATACGTGTTGCTTCAGGAAATACCCCTCTTGTTATTTTCCTGTATAAGTTTTCAGGTAACCTTTTAATTCAATCCTCTAAAATCTAAATGAATAGCTCTTATTGTATTGTTTCTGAATAAATTGCCACAGTGATTACCATATGACGTATTGTAATAATCTGTTAATAACAACCATAGTCTGTTTTGTTTGTGCGCTTTCATTATTACACAACATTTAATAACACTAGCCTTCAATTAGAGGGTTAACCTGATTTTTAGGTATACAGTAAAATGTGGGTAGTTTAAACAAATATAATTTTTAACAATTTCCTTTTTCAACATTTTTAAATCAAAAATATTTTATATTTTAAACTATTACATTACTTCGAAATTTAATAATACTGACCGACCATATTTATTTGAAGTTTATTGAAATGTATATTCTACCACTTTTTTAAACTTCTCCCACAGCAATTAAAAACCTTAATTTATAAAAAAATATATGTAAGTAGATGAAGATTTCGTTAACAACTCAAAATCACAAATTCGAAATACACTACACTGAATATTTCTTATATTATACCTAGTTATTGGACTGGCACTTGTGATCCCAACATTATGAGAACTTTCTTAGACAATATTCTGAATACATACACGTTTTCATTACTGTAAATAGTTAAAAACTTCTTGAGAGATAACATTTTGTAATAGAATGCAAAATAAATTTTGAGGTTTAATAAGGGTGTTTTTTTTAGAGGCGGAGAACTTTAAATTGAAATAAAACACAGAAAAATGGTTTTAGTATCCATGAAATTGGTCTTATTTGAAAGATAATTTTATGGCATTACTGTTTGAATATGATTTCGGGCATGTGACGGCCGCGGTTGGCGCGTACATGACGTAATCTGGAGATCCAATTTTCACACGCTCTTCGCAGTAAATCGGCTGTGTACGCCGATAAACCGGAAACAATTGAGCACTCGGAAGACAACATTCGACGCGTTATTGCCGATTTACTGCGAAGAGTGTGTGAAAATTGAATCTCCAGATTACGTCATGTACGCGCCAGCCGCGGAGGTCACATGCCCGAAATCATATTCAAACAGTAATGCCATAAAATTATCTTTCAAATAAGGCCAATTTCATGGATATTAAAAACATTATTCTGTGTTTTATTTCAATTTAAAGTTTTCTGCCTCTAAAAAAACACCCTTTACTAGATTTGCGTTTTACATAAAGTATGTATCAGAAGCAGTATTTATACATTTTTAAGTTGAGGATACAGGCTGTGGAAACCTCCAAACAAAACATAAAACCAGGTTTAGAAAACAGATACTAGAAATAATAAACACAAAAAAAATGAGAAATGCAGGAATAAATTAATTTCAGGATCAAATAAAATCAGGTTTAAAAAACAAACAAATACACCAAAATCATGTACGGAATTATATAAAATGTTCAAATACTTGTGAACTGAAAAGGGGTCTATATTCTTTAAAAAAATCTAATAATTCAGCCCCTCTTAAAATTATGAGTGAACCTGATCTTCCACAAAAATTAGACAGTTGTAATTCAGCCGATAGTGTAAATAGAGAGCCAACAAATAAATTTCCACATATTTACTATCAGAAGGTTCGTGGTTTAGGACAAAAACATCAGGTATATGTCAATTCCAGATTATATGATTTTTCTGTTATTGTTTGTACTGTACTTATATAGTGCAATAAGTGATGGTGAACTGTTTGATAAGAATTGTGTTTAGAAAAGATAGAAATCTTGCTGCTACTGGTCGTTCGAGTGGTCGAGCAGCGCTCTTAGCGATATCAAAACAATTCGTTTCAGAGGACTTTTCATTTTCTTGTCCTGTTGCTTCTTGTGACGTGGTTTGCGCATAAGTTTCGATTAGCAATCATCTTTAAGTATTCATTCTTGTAATATATATTCCGCCAAGTATGTCTGTAAATAACTACAATATAATTTTATTTGTGATTATCATATTATTAGCGACTTTAAATTGTCTCATATTTATAAATATTGTATTGACAAATGTTATTTTTCTGACTTGTCTACCGATTATAAAAATTTTCTCGATTTTACAGGATTGTTAAATTTTGATCAATTAAACAATGTCGTTAATTATAATGGTACAACTTTGGATCTGGTATTATCCAATATGAATGTTAGTGTAACTAAATTGTATGATAGTATTGTTACTGAAGATCTGCACCACCCTTCTCTCATTTTGTATTAACCATGAAAAATGTTACTACCTAAAACAGAATAATTTTTTAATTTAAGTAAAGCAAATTTTCTTTACATATACGAGCTTTTTAGTAATGTTAATTGGAAATTTCTTAATAATTGTGTAAATGCCAATGAAGCAGTTAATTTACTTGATGTTATTTACAATATTTTTAATAAGGCTGTTCTAAAGGTAATTAAATCTAAAAGAAAATAACCTTGCACACCTGAGGTAATTAATTTAATCAAACAGAAGAACATAGAAGAAGAAGAGGAGGTACCGATCACGGAAGAAGAAGTAGTTAACGCACTGAAGAAAACCAAGAATGGAAAATCAGTGGGAATAGACAAAATAGCCCCTGAACTATTAAAGAAAGGCGGACAAGCTGTAGTAAAATGGTTAATGAGAATCTATAAACAAGCATGGCACATAGAAAAAATTCCAGAAGAATGGAAACAGAATATCATAGTCCCGATATACAAAAAAAGTGAATCAACTAACTGCGACAACTACAGGGCCATCTGCCTGTCGGTGGTAGCCTTAAAGATCTACTCCAGAATAATCGAAAAACAACTAAGGGCGGAAACTGAGAACAAAATTGAGGAAGAACAAGGGGCATTCAGACCAGGACGACAACCACAAGATTACATATACACAAACAGGACAGTGATAGAAAAAATGCTCGAAAAGAATAGGGATCTATATAGCCTGCTTAGATCTCAAAGCAGCCTTCGACCGAGTGCCTCGGAGATACATATGGGAGGCTCTGGAAGAACTACAAGTTTCACCGAAACTAACTAGAGTTATACAACACATTAACAGTAACGCAACAGCAAAAGTAAGAATAAACGGACAAATATCAGAAAGCATACAACTAGATGAAGGAATCAAACAGGGAGACAGCCTGAGTCCTCTCCTTTTTGTAATCTACATGAATGCAATACACAAACAGAGTAAAAGGGAAACAAGAAAGGCCATCTTAGGATATTACAATCTAATACCAATTAAAACCCAAGACCTCCTATATGCCGACGCCATTATGATCATGGCAATAAACGTCGACCAGCTCCAAAGAAATATAGAGGTATGGAAGACAAACCTAGAAGCAAAAGGCATGATTCTTAATACAGATAAAAGCAAAGTGTTACATATAGCAAAAGATCAGCTAGACGAAAGACTACAAATACAAATAGAAGGAAAACAACTAGAGGGAGTAAAAATATGCGAATATCTAGGAATTACAATAACAAACAATGGACGGGTAGATAAAGAAGTAAGTAATAGAACAAGTAAGGCTAACAGAATCTTCTACCAGATTAACAACACCTTATTAGGGAAAAGATAACTTAGTACAAAAGCATATTTCTACCTACACTAATATACGGGGCTGAATCCTGGACAACCCTAGACAAACATAGATCACAAATAACAGCCTCAGAAATGAAATATCTGAGAAGGGTAGTAGGCAAGACACACAGAGACCGAATCAGAAACCAAAATATTAGAGGAGACCTCAAAGTGGAAACAGCTGTCAGCGAAATAGAAAAAAGACAACTACAATGGTACGGTCACATACTAAGAATGAATAATGAAAGATATCCCAAGAAAACTTTTAACATGAGATGCGAAGGTAGACGAACAAAGGGACGACCAAGAACGAAATGGGAAGATAATGTCCGAGAGGCGGCTAGCAAACGAGGACGCACCGTACATCAGTTACGAATTCTCGCCCAAGATAGACAGAACTTAAAAAAATGGCTCAAAACCCCGACACCATAAAGGTACAAGGGAGAAGATAAAGAAGAAGAAGAACAACAAATTTAGGCGATTGTTTTTAAAATTTAAAAATACTACTTATGAAACAAAATTTAAACGTTTCAGAGCTCTTGTCAAACAGAATGCTAATATTACTTATGTTAATTATGTTAAAAATACTGAGCAAAATTTTAAATCTGATCCTAAAAGTTTCTGAACCTATATTAAACAGAAAAACTTTTCTCTATTTTAGGCAGTTGTAGATAAAATTTTGTACAATACATATGTGATAATGCATCATTAATATACTTGTGTGCTTACACACACGTATATTAATGATGCTCTTATCCCATTTGTATAGTAAATAACTATAATTTAAGCATAACAACCAATACTTTTCCTGAAAAATGGAAAGTTGCAAAAAATTTGTCCGATTCATAAATTTGGAAAACTCAATTATATTAAAAACTATCGTCCTATTGCTCTTCTTTTTGTATTCTCAAGGGTGTTTGAATCAATAATTTATGACAGCCTATATCGACAAATTTCAAGTCAGATTTGTCAAAATCAGCATGGGTTTATTAGCAAACGCTCTACACAAACAAATTTAACTATATTTACACAATTTATATCAAATAGTTTGGAAAACTGGTATAAAGTTGACGTCGTTTATACAGACTTTAGAAAAGCCTTTGATAAAATCGACCACAATATATTGTTATAAAAGTTTCTCGATATGGGTGGGCATCAAAATTTTGTTCAATTTATCAAATCCTATTTGTCAAACCGTCAGCAATTTGTGTACTGTAATAATTCCTGTTCAGAATATTTTGTAACTACGTCGGGAGTGCCGCAGGGATCAGTTTTAGGATCGTTATTATTTTTAATTTTCATAAATGCTATTTGTAACCGTATACGATTTTCCGAATTTCTTTTGTACGCCGATGATTTAAAAGTTTTTAAGATTATACAGAGTGTTTCAAAAATACGTTTGGATATTTTACCCACTTATAGATCTCATCAATACAAACAAAAAAGTCTTAATAAACATGGATCCGGGAATGCTTTGTTTCTGAGATACAGAGTGTTAAAGTTTAAAAAAAAAATCCCGGCCGCCCCTGGAATAAATAATAATTTAAATCTAAGTATGCCAAAACATGGTCATTAATACCACCAGTAAACCTGCAAGGTTTCACTAAAATCGGTTAAGGGGTTTTTAGATATTGAAGCATTTTAGTTTCTGTCTTAACAGGTTCAGACATGCAAAACTATGGGCTTTAATTTTTTTCTTGAATACGAAACGAAATCCGAAAAAAATCTCGAGACAGAAAAGTTGCATTTTTAGTTGCTTTGTTGAAAAAATATATAAAAATTACAAAAAATCTCGTTAACGTTATTTTTTTGTGAAGAAACCTAATCGATATGGCCTGTGGGCACGCTCCTGGAATTACTACATCAGCTGTAATAGATCCAAAAAATACCTCATAAAGTTATAAACAAACTGTAAAAATTTCATTAAAATCGTTCAAATATAAAAAAAACGGATTTTTAAAAAAACTTTTAACAACGTGTATCTCGGAAACGAACGTATTTTTAAACACCCTGTATATTATATTCAAGATTGTGAGATGTTGTAAGCTGACATAAATGCCATTTGTAAATGGTCAAAAAATAAGAAACTGTTTTTTAAAGTTAATAAATGTTTAACTATTCCAGAAAGCAGTCTGACTTTCATTTTGGTTATACTTTAGGTAAAGTGTCAATAAATAGAGTTTTTAGTTTCAAAGATCTTGGTATCACATTTGATACCAAATTGTCATTTAATGATCAGATTCAACTAGAATCTTATAGAAAACTGTGTTTTATCTTTCGAAATATGTAGGTACTTAGGATTTCTCAAATTTTATTGCCTTGTGTAACCTATTCAATAGCTCTGTGAGGACCAAACTGGTGTATTGTGCTGTTATTTGGAATCCTTTCTATAACTATCAAATTGATAGACTTGAAAATGTACAAAAGAAATTCCTTAAGTTTCTACATTACCGTGTTAATGGATTGACATATAACTACAATGAAAAATCTGGTTACAGTAATGGCTGGATTTTTATTTTCTAAACCTTGTTTTTTTGTTGTTATCGGGGCGTTGCTAGTGTTTACATCCGCATTATAATTGCGTTTTTCCACGACCGGGAGTAGAAGTCGGTTTCTATAGCATCAAAATTGTGACAGAAGTAAAACATTTACTCCCTAGAGACTAAATAAGACAAAAATTTCCCTAGGGAGTTTTCATTATGACTGACACAACAATTATGTCAAATTGTAGATTTTTAGGTTAGGTTTTGCGTCAGTTTGTGTCAAAACTGACGCAAAACCTAACCTGCTAACCTTGAATTTGACATAATTGGGAGCTCTTGTCATAATGACTTACAGTGCCACCAACTTTAAAATTTATCATAGGCTACTAATTTTAAAATAGGTGTAACTAAAATGTCAATAAATGACGGATTTTCGTTTTAAATCTTCCTGCAACGTAAAAAAAATAGTATATGCATCTCGGAGAGAATGCTATTTTGCTTCAGTGCAATTTCTGACTCTCGGACTTCGCCCTTGAGTCAGAAAAAATTGTACCTCAGCAAAATAACGCATTTCTCTCCCTCATAGTCTACTATTGTTATCAGTTGAAATAAAGCATCTTAAGGGGCTTAAATTGCGTTTTCCTTTTTTTTACAATAAAGGAAGTATTCATTCCAAAAATTTGAAATTGAGTTTTCAACAGATCTTTACGTTTTCGAGTTTCCTGAACCCAAAAAAACATGTTTTTGTTCATTGTGCTTTCTGTCAGTCTGTGTGTCTGGCTGTCTGTGTGTGAACAGAATATCTCAAAAATGAAAAGAGGTATGGCGTTAAAATTTCATATATAAGTTTTGTGTACTATCTAGATGCGACAGCAAGCTTTTGAAGAAAGTCGCATAACCAGAATTATGGCATTACTCTTGTGATTTTTCAGTTTTTTTCGATTTTTTAAAATCGGCTCTTAACGATTTTTTTCAAACTTAACATTTTTATTACATTTTTTACGTTCAAACATACCTATTTGAAAAATAGTTGGATTTAGGGGTATGAAGTAACATATCAAAAGAGAGTTCATTAAAAGGGCGTTTCAAAAATACAATAATAATTTGAAAATATCCGAAATTATTAAATTTGGAAATGTTGAGCACGCTATATAGCATTAATACCCAGATTCATCATTTTACACTGGAAAGGTAGGTAGTTCACGAAAGACAATTTCTTGGTAACGTTTTCCTTCACTGAATTATTTTCTGTTACAGCAGCCGCCTGAAGTTCTGCATTTTTACTTCCTTTTACGATAAAGGAAGTATTGGATTCACCCTAAAATTCGAAATTGAGTTTTCAACAGATCTTCACGTTTTCAAGTCCCCTCAACCCAAAAAACATGTTTTTGTTCATTGGTCTGTCTGTGTGTGTGTCTGTCTGTCTGTGAACAGAATATCCTTTACAGTTTTGTTGCATTTTTAATGTGTATTGATGTGACATAGGTGATTTTCCAGTTGAATACTTCTATTTCTAAAATGGATTTTTTTTGTTTTTTTATTAACTCCTATTTTAAATAGAACACCCGGTATATTATTACATTTTTGAATTCAACTTAAAATTTTAGAGAAAATTTGTCTCTTGAACTAACGCTCTATTTTGTACAGTTTCTGTAGAACTGTAATTTTTGAAAATTTTTGAGAAATGCTTAAAAATTAAAAATCATATTTTTGGCTAATTATAAGATCACTGTAAAAGGAAGTTGTGTGCGTGTATCACACCAGATTTTTTTGCATAAAATCGTTAGTATCTCCAGAACAGTTGACTTTAGCTACATACAACTTTATATCAAAATGATGGGCATTTCGAGGCAAAACTTTCAAGGTACCCAAATATAGGGTAGGAATTCTATTTTGAAAAAAGTAAGTTTGATTCGCCACACTTTTTTGAGCCACCATGTATAATCAAAACTATTTTAGTAATGTGCGCCACCTTCATACCTACAACTTTTATATAGGTACAAAATATTTATGTAACTCGTAGTTTTAGAAATATCTTCCACCCCCTGTCGTTGCTGCACTTGAGGTTCAATCTATATAATTCTTTAGGTTTTTCAACAATGGTGGAGAACAAGTTGGTTGTACTTGTAAAATTAGTAACTAATTTTAATTGAATAAACTAAATAACGTTATCATCTATAATAATATCAAAGCAGCAGTGTGGTAACTTTTAATATATAGTACGTCTAGAAATTATCCGATAAAAGTAATTTTTTTTAGCTGTTTAAAAATAACAAATTTATTAAAGTAGGTATCTATCTGTGTTTTGTTTTATCCATGATCTACTATGCTGTCTATATGCACACAAAATTTTAGATGCCCAGGACTTTGTAAAAGTAAGTTTCATAACATTTCTTAAAACCATAAAATTCCGGATACTTCCTAGATACTTTCTACATCTTTTCTAACATAGTTATTTATATACTTAGGCCGCGAAGTGACCGTTTGGCGTACCGAGGAAGGCACTCCACATGCCTAAACCTTGCCCATAAAAACAAACAAACATTAATTGTTTGTGTAACCGCCTTGAAAAATTAACGGTTGCCAAATTACTTTTGTAAAAATAAACTTTTCAGCATGGTTGCAAAAAAGTATGTGAACTTCTAGCGCATTTATAATTAATTTTAGAAATAATTGGAATTCATATTTAGTTTGGTATTTCAGTTTTAACTAAAGTGGCACCGTATAGGCACTTGCATTTCAGATCAGTTGCCATGATTTAAACTCGTTACAGAAGCAATTAAGATGGGACCATAATGCTAGAAACGTAAGGCTTCTTCTTTTCTTGACCTTTTGATCCTTGTTAGTTTTGTCTTTTTCAACCATTTAAATGAAACATATTTCATAATTTGGCCTGTTGAGCTAAAAATTTCACTGCTGATATTTTTCATCAGCTTTATTCAGTTGGTCTTGATACTATGTTTACAGTCTTTTAATGACACTTCTTTATCATATTGATTGTGGTAACAAATATACTTTTTCTCCCAATTAGACAAAAAAATTGTACCTTTACTGTAAGTTTTTTATCTGAAAAATACATAATTCTGAAATGTTATTGTCGTTGCTATATGACAAGAAATTACAGTACTGACATTTTCTTTGAAACCTTCAAAAAGCGTACAAAATTACATTGTGGGTATGAATTCAACAGATGCAAATGTGTGTTGTAGATTTTTTTAGAACCGACTGAATTATAATTACAACATGAGATACTGCTCTTTGTAAAATACCAAAATGTGAAATTATAAATAAAAATGTAGTAAGTGGTAGAAACTAAAATAGTACTTTATGTAACTAGTCCTCAAAGCAAGGCTTTAGGGGACGAGTCGTAATGTTTCCGGACGAGGCGGAGCGAAGCGCAGCCGAGTCCGTAATATGAAGATGAGTCCTCTAAAGCCATTTGAGGACGTGTTGCATACAACGTTTTTTTGTATTGGCTCTCCAAACATTATAATATGAAGTTTCAATTACCATTAACGCGGCATTATATTACTAGGCCGCGCGAAAATGTATTTTTCGCTCCCCAAACTGGTAACTTTGGAAACTGTCTAGGATCCTCAAAGTGGCCTTTTAGAGGCCTTGTACTTAAAGTCGTCATGGCAACTAATGTTTGAGTCCGCTAAAATGTTGCCATGACGACTTTAAGTACAAGGCCTCTAAATGGCCATTTTGAGGATCCTAGACAGTTTCCAAAGTAACCAGTTTGGGGAGCGAATACAAAAAATGTTTTTAAATTACACAGCTAGCAACTGACTGACCAATCAGTCTCAAAAGTAAACTTGTTCAAGTAGGGTTTATTTCTGTAGTTTATCAACCACAATAACTGTGATTAAGGTCTAAAATTAATTATTTAAAAATATAATTTCATCTGAGAAACATTGGAAAAGGGAGATGTGCAGGTTGTTTCAATATTTCTACAGAGGATAGTAGGTATTATACGAAAAAAAAATTAAGCAAAACTTTTCTTTACAATTTTCAGATATTTAGGTTTTAAATACCTGCAAATTGTGAAGAAGCCGCATAGCGCAGTTGGAAAAGCGCTAGGCTTGCATTAAGCAAGTCCTCGGTTCGAATCTCGCAGGGGACAGAATTTTTCCGCAGCCTTGGTGATTAAAATCGGGCTCGGTGAGACCATTCACAGTTGGGCACCAAATTAACTGTGCTCTACTCAGATCCACAGACGTAAGAGATAGAGTAACAAGGTCAACACATCACGAAGACACACATCGCACACAATGGTTGCTGCGCAAGCACAAAAGGCACTCTCCAACTCGAATCTGGAGCAAGTTAAACATTGCACCGCCAGATGCTAGCGTAAGAAGCACCAGCCTTTTATACTACAAAGTAAATGAGGTTACAGATAATACATAAATACATACCTGGAATTTCTGAAAAAAACGCGTTAAGGTTTTTTTTTGCAAAGTAGAAACTACAATATCTGCAATGAAACTAAACAAGGTGACCGGTAGAGATGTAATATTAGTGGAAATGATAAAATATGGTGTAAGACAGCTCATAAAAAAAATAATAAACCCTCTACATAAAATTGCTTGCACCATAATAAAATCTCATCAGACTGGAATGAGACATTAACAATCGTGTTTTACAAAAAAAGAGTCAATTAAATAACTATGCGCTTGTTTAATTGTTGTCATATATATGTAACTAAAGAAAGAACAAAAAAAAATGGATGAGTATCAACCAAATGAAAAGGTTGGATTTGTTGATTACAAAAAAGGTTTCGATAGCATAGAATTCTAGGCAGTAAAATGGGCTACACAAAACTGCAGATTCTACACACGCAACATCAAACTCATCAAAAGATGCTATAGTCCAGCAGCCAACATTTTTTAACTACGTGCAGATACAAATTCACTGCCACTAAAGAAAGGGGTGGGACAAAGAGATATGTTATCTCCGAAACTATTTACAAATGGTTTTCAAGATGTTTTTAGACACTTAGAATAGAATCAAATGGGAAATAGCATAAATGGAGAAACATTAAACCACTGAAGGGTGTTCAAATTATGTGGTTGTATAATAAAAGACAAAGAATGGAACTAAAAATTAATCTAGAAAAAACAAAGGGAACGACTAACATAGAAAACCTGCAACGAGTAATAGGAAATAAAAGATTTATATCGGACAAACAATTCAACCTAATAAAAACAACCAAACAGTGGAGGTAAGCTGATGGACTCGGCTAGGGTGGTCAGCTGTTGGAAGCGGAATTATCAAAAACAGAACTGCCTCTAACATTCGAAAAGTGAAGTTTGTAATATTCATGTTCTTCCAGTACAGCCATGGAAAGCAAATGTAGGTTTTCACCAAAAGAAACAGCAAAAACACAATAAACTATGGGAAAGTTTATGCTG
This sequence comes from Agriotes lineatus, assembly GCA_940337035.1. Classification (NCBI taxonomy): domain Eukaryota; kingdom Metazoa; phylum Arthropoda; class Insecta; order Coleoptera; family Elateridae; genus Agriotes; species Agriotes lineatus. The sequence goes on from CALNHX010002858.1 coordinate 163,573, forward strand.
GGAATAACATTACAAAATTTGAAATCAAATGAACACCTAAGGAATATCACTGAAGTAGGTACAGGATATTAGAGAAACAGCGATTCAGCAAAATTGGAAATGTGCAAAAGAACAAGAGGACATCCACAGATGACATGGGATGATGATATTAAAGGAATTGTATTATCGTTAACATCGTTATTACCTTGCGGTGTAGAGGCTGGTGCTTTATGTGCTTGCATCTGGCGGTACAATGCTCAACTTGTCCCGGATTCGGGATACAAAGTTGGAGCGCGCCTTTTGTGCTTGCACAGCAATTAAAGGAATTACGGAATTTAACTGGACACAACTGCTAGAGAAACATGGAGACACTTAGAGGAGGCTTATGTATAATATTAGACACACAGGCTATAAAGAAGAAGAAAATATGAAAAGAATCAAAAGCATTGAATAATATTTTCTGACAGAAATTAGCTTGACTATAGTAAGTAGGCATCACAGTAAACCAAATAACAGTATTGAAGGCGGTCGTAAATTAAAAAATGTATAGTTCATATGTACCTATCATAAACAACGGGTTTAGGAGGTTTAGGTTAAGTTAATTTATATTATTTTAAGCCAGATCGCCAGATGAATTTAGAGTAATAAAAATTAGGTTCCTAAGCTAAATGTAGGTTAGGTTATATTAAGTGAAGTTAACTTATGTTGTGTTTAGTAAGGTTAGGTTGCGTTTGTGCCTCGCCCCTCTTAAACCCATATAATATAGTCTGTTCAGTAAACATAAAAACACAAAGTGGCCTTTGATTTCCAAAATTTTATGAGTGTACTTCCAGAATTTATCTTTGTCTAGGAATGTAATTACAAAAACTTACTAAAACAAATAGGTTAAGGGTATGACATTTACCTCATATCTGTCATAAATGTTGTAAATAACAACTTTCAAGATATTATACAAATTCTGTGTTGGATACTATTGACGTAACGTTTACTAATAGGCATTTTTATTACATTTTATTAAACTTCAGGTGAGAATTTCTAGAGAAATTTTCCACTTTGACACTGACAATCAGAAATATTAATTGTCATTTTTTTAAATCAAATCTGCCTGTACACAGGCGTGGAAACCTTTTCAAAACAAAATAGAGAATCCCTAGTACAAAAATTATATGCACATGCAAACTTCAAAAAACTTGAAATGTTTTTGTGTTTACTGAATGCCCTATATAATATGCTTAAACCATATATGTAATACTTACTATATTGCTAGCTGCTATGAGTTGGGGGGTCAAGCAGGAAGTGAGACAGACAACCAACTCTTCAATGTATTTGGTGAGCTGTACGCAAGCGCGTCGGCGTCGTCCGCGCGGTGGGGAAGTGGTCAAGTCATATATTATGTATTATACATGTGGGTCAAGTTTAAAATTCGCTTCTAAAGGCAGAGTTCGAATTCTCACGCATGCTCACGAGACGCTTTATACTCAGAGTGAGACTATGTCGGCGCCGTAATGTTATCGACCGTTCCCAGGCCCCTACTAGCAATATATGTGTATTATTTATATGCCAAATAACAGTATTGAAGGCGGTCGTAGATTAAAAAATGTATAGTTCATATATTAAACAACGGGTTTAGGAGGTTTAGGTTAAGTTAATTTATGTTATTTTAAGCCAGATCGCCAGATGATTTTAGAGTAATAAAAATTAGGTTCCGAAGCTAAATGTAGGTTAGGTTATATTAAGTGAGGTTAACTTATGTTGTGATTAGTAAGGTTAGGTTGCGTTTGTGCCTCGCCCCTCTTAAACCCATATAATATATGCTTAAACCATATATATATATTACTTACTCTATTGCTACCGGCTATGAGTTGGAGGGAAAGCAGGAAGTGAGACAGACAACCAACTCTTCAATGTATTTGGTGAGCTGTACGCAAGCGCGTCGGCGTCGTCCGCGTGGTGGGGAAGTGGTCAAGTCGTATATCTATGTATTATACATGTGGGTCAAGTTTAAAATTCGCTTCTAAAGGCTGAGTCCGAATTCCCACGCATGCGCACGAGACGCGTAATACCTTAGAACAGAAAATAGACAGGAAGGCGCATTTCTATTAACTTGGCTGTAATATCTAGGCGACGGAAGCTGCCATTTTTAAAACCCAAGTATGACTAATCAGATGTGATACCTGTTTGACAGTTGTTTGACTATGGTTAGTTGTGCAGCTTGTGGCTGCTCTC